>JAPYZC010004585.1:0-10014 GCA_030522665.1 Ichneumoninae sp. A BG-2022a | reverse complement strand
CATTAGTCGTCACTTTGTTTTAAAAAAGTTAGGATATGAAATGACGACAATTTTTATTCGTTCATATTTACGATATTCCATTCACGCGAGCCCCGTTTCATTTCGCTTTCGATGTGAAACATGTGGACCTACAAAGCGGAGACCAGTCGGTAATGGATGAACTTCGGGGAGGTGTGAAAAAAGATGGCCGAGAACAGACTCGCGAAGTAGAGGGCGATTTCTCGGTTCTTTCTGTCCACGCAACAACAGAAAGCTTTTGCTTTTCGTCGCGAAAAAAGAGGAATGGCGTTAGCGTCCGTTCTTTGCCGACACACCGACAACCTTTGCAGAGAGCAAAGAATGGGTCCTTTGAAAAAGTCGGTATCCAGAGGACGAAGCACCGGAACGTTGAGCGACAATGGGGGAGGGGGGGGAAGGAAAAAAGCCCCAGCCCCCAACAGCCCGTAGGGAAAGCGACGAGTTTCGCGATGAGACGCGAATCTGGATAGAGAGGGGTTCGGGTATGGTAACGTTGCAACGTTCCCAAGAGCCTTGCACCCGCAAATATCGTGCCAGACGAATGAATCGAAAAGTTTGAAGCACCGAATCCGCCCCGGCAAGCGGCTGGTGGGCGGTCTGGATAGAGAGAATTCCCGACGGAGAACGTACTGTTATAACTCCCATTCCCGATTATCAGCTATATATAGCGCCAGCCCATCCTGCGAGCTCTCCGGGCGATTCACCCGGCTGCGACTCCTCTATCTCACTTCTCTCGTTCGGTTAAGCTTTCCCGAAGAAAACCGTATTCGGTGGATTTCCATCGTTTTCCAAAGCGATCGCCACCGCCGGAGACCTCCAGGGCCGCGAAAACTTTTGGAGGAGCTTCAATGGATACCCGGGCGCTTGCATCGGATTCTTCTTTGCAAATTCATTTATCCATTGCGGTTTGCGATTAAGGGCGCGGATCCTTTGGCTCTTTAACCCAAGACGGTCGGGTGTCGTCTCTGAGGACTCTGTGTTTGACACCGGAAGTGTTAACTCGGTTGAACTTCTGCAAGGAGGAAGATAATTAACCGCCCAACCGACTTCGCGGTTAGATTCGCTCCGGGCCATCAAGTTCGTTGGGTCAGCGAATTGATTGGCCGTCTCAACACATTGGTCGGTGGCGATCGTCTTCCTTGGCTGAGCCGGTCAACTGTCTGGCAATCAACTGATTCGTCTTCGATGAAAGGCTGCTCGGTGATCGTCGTTCTGACGCCAATGCAGCTTCCGACATTGACTATCCTATCCCGAGAAAAGCGGGTAACGTTTACGCACCCCATCCGCCGGAATTAACAAAATTATCCGCTCCGGCGACAAACCTGGCAAATACCGGAGTTCCGAAACCGAGTTACTTGGATGTTATTCTACCCCACAAAGCATAGCGAAGATGGAAGATTTATATATGTACCATCCATACGTATGTACATAATCGCAAGGGTACGTGTACGAAGGTTGTCGTCGCTCCTGTGCAGTGCAGTACACCGTTCGTATATCTTGGCCAACCAACCGGTGGAGTGTGTCAGCATCCAGCATCTATCTCTCCCCCGGTGCCGCCCTCCCTCGCACTTGGTCCACGGATTGCAGCAATGGACTTTGTGTCTATACGCCGTCCGCGAGTGCGCGCCGGTACTCGGCGTATTAGCTATTTGCAGTTACTCAGCCGCCGGTCCTCGGGCTTGACTCCCTCTCTCGGCTACCTCGTCTACCTCTCGCCCCGCTCGGCTACAACACCCGCTCCGGTACTGCCGAGTTCTCTCTGTACACACTGTATACGTATTGCTATTACATCGGTGGTTGCTGTTGGTATATTCCACGAGCGACGGCAGGAAGGAGAGGGAGGCGAAACGGCAGGAGAGTGAGCGAGTCGGACCGAGCATTGCTGTTTCTACCCCGAGAGTTCCGCCAACCCTATCACGGCACAGCGACCGCAAAGGGTTGCGCGAGCGAGACAAGAACTTACCGTGGATGGTAGGGGGGGCGCAACCGGCAACGAGACGAGCGGAGAAAGATAGCCGCAGCATTTGAGCATGCGACCGCGAATGCCTGCGAGGAAACGCTTCGGGACACTTAATAAGAAGAGGTGAAACTCGCGTGTTTATAGACCGTTCCCGGAGTACCTGAAGGCTGGCACCACCTTGGCGACTGTAGAGCCCTCGTAGACGGGCCACCGGGGCGTATCCGGTTCCATCCTCTCAAACATCTTCCCTCTTATTGCCACTTGGCGCGATCACCTGCCTGCAGTGCGCGGCACTGGGAATCGTGCAGCCGCCTCCTATAAGGCGACACTTACCCGTGTATGCTCCCTTCGCTGCACCATATTTTGACGTCCTTCCGCGGAACTCTCTTCGACTGATAGAGATACTCGACGTCGCCCAAGTTTCCACCTTGTGGTAGGCAAACTAAGGGTGGAACCTTCGTCGAGCGAAATTATCAACGTCGGAGTTCCCGGTGTCAATAAAAATCTGGCCTACCATAGATCTGGGGTGGAGTATCATTAACGGGTCTACAACGGGTCTACAGCGGACTTAGATTTGTATTTTACATCCCTACAGCCCCGAATACTCGTGGCTGCGATATTGCGTGCCGCTCTTCATCGAAGTGGTAACGGCGCGCATTGATCGAACGACGGAACGACGGAATCTATCATATCGAAAAAGTGATCTCAGCCCGAGGTGATGAATTCACCTTCGTTGCAGCATATTTTGACGTCCTTCCGCGAAACTCTCTTCGATTGCCAGAGATACTCGACGTCGTTCAAGTTTCGACCTCATGGTAGGCAAACTACCCGAGTAGAAATTTTCGAACATTACATAGGTCCTCTGATAAGGCCTTATCACACCCAGAAAAATAATTTATTTGACGGCCACCGTTTAGTTGGTTTAAGTAAAATATTTATTTGACTTAAATAAATATTTATTTCATTTAAGTAACTATTTACTTAATGTAAATAAATATTTTACTTAAACCAAAGAAACGGTGACAGTCAAATAAATAATTTTTCTGGGTGCAGGCCCTTGTCAGGCCTTCTCAGGGCCCGATGTAACGCGCGAAAATTTCTACCCGGGTAAATGTGGAACCTTCATCGAGCGGAATTATCAACGCCGGAGTGCCGGTGTCAATAAAAATCTGACCCACCGTAGATTTAGGGCGGACTATCATTATCGGCTCTACAGCAGGATTTTTATATAACATCCCCGCAGCCGCGAACGCCCGTGGCTGTGAAATTGCGTGCCGCCCTTCGTCGACCCGGTAACGGCGCCCGTTAATCGAACGACGGAACGACGGAATCCATCATATCGAAAAAGTGATCCCAGATGTGATGGATTTGGCCGAGACACGTGTGTGTCCAAACTTAACGAGTGTGGATTCGACAACCCAGATGTGTCCGGGAAAGGTGATCGAATGGGTAACGCGGGGGTCAGCGGGAGCGTTGAAAAAGAAAGAGGTCAGCAATGAGGGGTCGAGAGCTTCCCCGCGGGAGCGGAGGCACAGCACAGCAGAACGGAAAATAGCCCAGGTTGCGGGTGGACGGATGGCAGGAAGCGACACGGTTTACCCATTATCGGGTGTTTACGACGGCGAGGGGGTCCGCAGCACGAGGCACACGAGACCGGTCCGCATAATAACTAGCTACCATCACCTCTGCCCCTCCCCCCCCCCCCGCCCCACCCGACAGTACCACGCATTTACATTTTAATACGAGATCGCTCTGCATAGCAGAAAGCAGCGACTGAACGGCCCGGGCTTCATCCTGCAGCGGTAGCAGGGAGAGCCCGGGGCCGCATCCTTACCGGGGTTGACGACTTTGCTTTCGGCAGCGAGACCTTTCCGATCCAACAGCGCTGCTACATCAGCATCTAATTCCCCGCAGAACCTCAAGCGCCTCTGCACGAGGAAGATAGTTTTTTTTTTAATTCGATCCTGACGGGTTCCCAGTTTCGAGAAACCCGATAAGTTGTAACTTTTCATTCCAACAGTGACCCTTCCGCTTCTCTCCGGATTGTCGATGGAAAGGTTAGAGTGCGGCGTGGATCGACGCGGATAAAAATTGCTCTCTTCTCGCGTGGAGTCGTCGAAGCTACCGAGTTCTGCACACACGGATGGAGAGATCGTTATCGAACAAATGGAAAATAACCGTTTCCGTCTGACGCAGCCGGGTGCATAGAGTAGTAGGTGGAGAGGTTGGTCCTACCAATCTCGGGAGATGGCCAAAAGGAATAAGAACTGAGGGGGCCTTGGGGAGGGGGGGGGGCGGAAAGAGTGGAGAAGCGTAACGAGAAAGTGGGTGAGCCCTTCCTCGTGGCGGAGCAAGAGTGAAGAGGAGATAGAGGGCTATTCGGGGCCCGTACACGAGAGAAGAACATTCACGAATCTGCAGCGGAACGAACGCGGAAGCCAAGGAAGATGTCCATTAAGATAGGAGGCTAGTCGTGTTTAACGGTGAATTCAAATCTCATCTGCGAGGCGAACGCGGTGCCGTCCGATGAGGGGCGAAAAGAAGTCACGAACACTCCTTAGCTGTTATACCCCTTTTAGTCCACCAACCCCCCCCCCCCCACCCGACCCCGCTCCCGGGCCACTTGGGCTTTCAGCCAGATGGAAGAAAAATATCGTATGAAAACATCGTGCGGAGAAAAAATAAATCGCAACCCATGCGAGAACGCCAGTTGGCCGATTGTTGGAGCAAGAAAAATTGTTATTGCGTATGAATATAAAGAGATTTATTCGCTGCTATCTGAAGAAAGAAAGTTAATTAAAAAGTAAATTATATTCATCGTTTAAGGGAATTAAAAATTGGTTGAGAAACGATGACCTGGAACTGTGCGCGCTGAATGGGATTTTAGAGGGTTTTACATGTGGTTCTGATGTCCGGAAAATACCTGATAAGGACCTGACAAACCCTTATCGAGACCCAATGTAACGCTCTAAAATTTCTGCTGGGGCACTCGTACCGCCGTTATTATACTGTAATGCAAGATATAATCGTGATTTATCAGGTGCGGGAAATTCCAATTCGCCATTGATTTACGGCTCCGGCGAATCGCGTAAATATCTTCAATTTCTCTGCCTCACCGGCGGCAGCGGCTCGCGATTCAAATGGAATTTCGTGCTCCGAAGCAATGCTCGATGCAGCGCCAATCCATCACATTGACTCCCCAACCTCTCGTTCTCTTCGTAACGATAAAAACGATATACTCACACTTTCATAATAAAAATCTTTTTATGTTTCCTTTCTTCAAGATTTTGAAATTCAAAGTGTTTACTTTGTCTCGCAAGAGAACATTTCGATATCATATGCAATTACAGGAATTGAAAAATAGTTGAAATTAAACAATTAAATATTTTTCTTTGCTTCCAGATTCTGAAATTCAAAGTGTTTTTCTCGCAAGAGAACATTTCATTATCATGCAATAGTTTACATTAAACAATGAAATATTTTTTTGTGTAAAAAAAACGGAATTACCTCTTTCACACAGTCGGGACGCATATTTGCAGTATAATATCGCATGAAACTAAACAATGCAATATTTTTCTTTTTTTCCAGATTTTGACATTCAAAGTTTTTGTCTCGCAAGAGAAAATTTCATTATCATGCAATAATTTAAATTAAGCAATGAATTTCTTTTTTAGTGTAAAAAACGGAATTACCTCTTCCACACAGTCGGGACGTAATTCCGCTTCGACGGAATCGATGGAAGCATATTTGCAGTATAATATCGCATAATCGATGCGCATTATCGTAGCCCCGTAACGATCGTCTTTGAGTGGAGGAGACGAAGGATGCGACGCTGCGTCACGAAACTATAAATGTACACACTTAGCATATTCCGGTGAAATTCTCGTTGGGCCGGTAAGAGCCAAGAGAGTAGCGTTGGGGGGGGGGGGAGCTTCCGATGCTTCCTAGACGGGAAAATGTACATGTCGAGAAACTTATATGCTTAGCGCTTTGCATAACAGACGAAGTCACTCCGAAAGGGAGCAGCTAACCGGGATGACATCGAACGAGGGGTCGAGGGGAGGAAAAGAAGAACGGAGGTAAAAGCCGTCCGATGTTATTCGCTTCGAGTGCTCCTCGATCATAGTCCCGACTGCGCTGTCCTACCTACCGAAACGTATAAGTTCGAACTTCCTCTGACTATCGTTCTTGGTGCCCGGAGACTCGATCGCGTCCGGCGAAGTGCACTTCGCACTGTGTAAATCAAACTTTGAGGAAGTCTCGTGTGTGCAAAAAATTGCAAACCCGTAACGCGTAGGTCAAAAACCAGGACGATACATCAATTAGCGGGACAGATGACTGAAGTCCTTGGGGAACGCATACTTTATTTTTATTTTTTCATCGCTTCAGTCTGCCATCTGATGAGTTATATTTATTTCTCTTGGTAATAAAAGATTAACTCGACAATTCCGCACGATCGATCATTCGCGACGGTGCCTCGATCATGTCCAAAGAATCACCAGGTCTGTGTATAAAAAAATTATGGGCGTCATTCCATTTTTATTTAAACCGAAGATGCGAAAATAGATCAAGTAGGGGAGAACGGGGCAAAATGGGGCAAAGGGGCAAAACGGGGTTTTTGGGCAAAACAAAATTTTCCAATCACTTTTGGATGTCCGAATTCGCCCTCTCGGATACATCAGGCTTTTCTGCCCAGTTTTTTCCAACTTGTCCGATCCAAAAATGATTGGAAAATTTAGTTTTGCCCAAAAACCCCGTTTTGCCCCGTTGCCCCATTTTGCCCCGCTCTCCTCTATAAACAAATTAATCTTTTCCTTCAATTTTATGTATTCGGATCTAATCTTTTGGCATTATTGGAACACCATTTCGAACACGATCGGTCGTCAGGGACTAAAAAAACGATTTTTCCACTTTTTGCCAGAACGGTGAAAATCCTCCCTCGAGAACAACGACCATTAACGTCGCAATCGCTTTAAATGCGATGCAAAGTGTGTCTAAAGTTTCCTCCCCCACGTATCCTCAGTATCAGATATTACTGTTAGAGCCTCGTGGTAACGCCTCGTGGTAGACGGTATGGCAACGTACGTTGCTCGGCACTATACGTCAAGGCAAGTTTGCCGGCAAGTTACACGCTGAAGTGTCTGGGTGAGGGCGGGGGATTACGTAAATTATGTCACTTATTGTTAGGAAAGCGGATGAAGGTGGGGGGAGGGGGAGGCACTGCGGCTAAACACTTCACCGGGAGCTACGGAGGTCCAGCCTCGTCGGTAAATCCGCCCAAACACCGGGAATCCACCTAGCCGCGACGAATTCCGAGGATTCACGGTTTAACGGTGTTCGGTTAATCCAACCCTGCCTTAAGATTTCGGCATTAAACCCATTTCGAGTCCCTATCGAAACTCAATCCGGAGAACATGGATTCAGCTCATCGTTACCGACATTAAAACCTATAACGCCAAAGTTAACCCGGCAACGGGAGGAGCCGGCGGGATAAAAGTTATGTTCAATAAGAAAAATAGCTAGTTTCAAGATATACGGCGATGTCATCGGAATAAATGGCTTCCGAGAATCCCGTAGCGACCTTTCCTTCCTGATTATTTGATAAATTTCCGCGTGTCGTATGATACGTCGAGGCAGCGACCGGGTGGATGTCGGGGGGGGGGGGGGGGGGGAGCTTGCTGAGGCAGAGAGAAAAGCGTGCGGCATCGTCCCAAGCGAATCGAGCGGCACTCGGCGGTTTATGTCGGTTAGCTGCCCCCCTCCGGACAAGGGGGCGCAACTGCAGCCGGGACCAAGAGTAGTTGAACCCCCTCTCTTGGCCCCTCTCGAAAATATTAGTCTGGCGAACGTGAGTTATGCACCCGTGCACCGAGAGGTATATTATTCCGTGTAAGGTATAATGTAGCCCATACGTTGGCGGATCTCTGATTCAGTTATCTTCCCGACATATGCGCCTTGAAACCCGCACCACCTCGGATAGACTACCACTCGCATAGATCTATCCGTTAAAAGGCCATTGCGCCTTATACCGAGAAAATTGGCTTTCTCTGGTGTCAACGATAAATCAACTACATCTAACGACCAATATAATTTTTACTTAATGAGTGTAAACTGTAAATAAAGGCGGTATATCAGGTGGACGCAGAAAAAGTAGACACGAAGACTAATCCGGCAAAGTGGGCGCGGTGACATATGACCACGAGTAGACTGTAAACCAAGTCCACGGTACATCGAAGAGAGCGAACACTACCAACTGCACACAAATGACCGCAGACTTCAGGGGGGGGGGACTATTCTCGAATTATATCCCCATGATAGATTACGACAACACTATCACTAAGAGAAAAAAAACTGTTGGTTTAACCAGATTCAGGGTCGCATATGTTCAATGCTGTTATTTGATCGGTACAACTAAATAATTCTTTTGTTGATCGATTATTCGCTTCAGTCGATTCAAAATATTTCGATTCTAACAAATTGTTTTACTGTAGCAACTAAATGACGACTTTAAACGCATGTGAACGCACCTTGGTTAATCCAATCGTTTTTTTTCAGAGTGTACATAGGCGATACTACCCTTGAGAAGAATCCATACCTAAAGTGTCGTAATAATGTTCATGCTGGAATGACGCGCTCTTGGTATTGCGTTGCGAACTGGCGCCTCTTATATTACTCCAATAAGACAATAAGGGAATTTGACTCAGTAACCTGAAGTGGTCTGCACTCGCGTTGAGTTGTTCAGTTGGCAGTGTGTTCACTCTCTCGGTGTTGATTTGACGTGGTGTACGGCCTACTCGTGGTCATACGTTCACGTGCCAGCATTCACGGTCTTACTGATATATTGCCCCAATATAGAGATGAGATGGACCGAGAGACACGACATTGCACAGATGACCAGAATAGCTCGGTGTGACAAATGACAAACGGACAGATTATCGATTGACCAGACGACAATAGTCTTGATCCAACTTTCACAGAGAACCGAAGTTTCACAGTTCGTGCCCGAGATATTTAGCTGCGATTGTAATAATATCCGCCCCAAAACCAAACAAGCGCGTTATTTGTTCCACGAGACCGTAACAATGTTAATCATCGTACGATGTATCGCGGTGAAAGTGACGAATATGGTTCACCCCAAGTAGCAAATCGATAATCTATCAAACCGGCCCGTGGTCGACAATTTCACCTCCATATATGTAATTAAATGTAATATAAACTGTAGACACAACGATAAATCGTACAGAATCCCTTAATAGATATTGCCACCGAGATATACCGCTCTCGCCGGTCGAACGATAATTTCGCCGACACGATATTACTTTTTATCAACGGTTATAGTTCAAGTATCATATCCCAAAAGTATCGCAAGAGTTTCGCCGTATCGTTTATTAGAGCCGCCCGCGCCATAACTCAAGAGGGCTCGGTCTGCTGGCGCGAGCGCGCGCTCGAGAGTGTGGCCTCCTCGGCGAGGCTCTCGCGCGCCCGCACGTAGCGTTGGAAAGAGGCGGAGGGAGGGAGAGCACCGAGCAAAGACTCCACAGTACATATATACATATATATGCCGCAGAGCTGCTTAATGGTCGCAAATTATAAGTAATGCCGGTGCGAGGAACACTGCGACCACAAATCAACGTTTGCCGTAATTCCCGGCGTGCGCGGCCTTTCGCACCAGCCCCGCGCGGGTTCACCCGGGGGCCGCTAACGGATTAAGCGCTCTTCGCTCCGGTGCGAAAGCAGGGCCGAGCTTTCCCACAGGACTAGACCGACCACCCCCGCCACCCCTTAAGGACCACGGGAGTCCCGGAAGAAAGCTTAGGCTAGCTCTAGAACCGCGCGTGCTGGCTGCGATAGTATACCGCAACCCCTTCCCCCACCCCTCCCCCTCCCCCCCCCGCCTGGTCTATATACTACATACTTGGGATCTTCTTTGGATCCTTGATATAGCCGGAGCGCGCGTAAACTTCGCCCTCCCTTCCTTATTTTTTTTTTTTTTTTTTTTTTTTTTTTTTTTTTTCCTCGTTTTTTTTTTTTTTTTT
>JAPYZC010004584.1:0-10102 GCA_030522665.1 Ichneumoninae sp. A BG-2022a | reverse complement strand
ACAAAAAAAACAACTGAACATTTTTGGACGAAATTTGGCAGAAACATTGACTATTAACCACACAAGCTGTGTGCAAAATTTCAGCCTGATCGGTGGAGGAGTTCCCGAGATATAGCCATTTGATTTTTTCGCGTCTGATTCACACACACATACATCCGGACATTTTTTCTAAATGTGATTTTTCGATGTTTTCGAACATTCCGAACAAGTTTTCATTAAAATTTCGAAATTTTTTTTTTTTAACATCACAAAGCTTCCTCTATGAGGAAGCAAAAAGAAAAAAAAAAAAAAAAAAAAAAAAAAAAAAAAAAACAAAGCCACTCTTCACACGATGAGACGTGTGAAGAGTAGAAAATATTAATGGTAATAAGGGTGACGAGCATTGATGCAAACTGACCCCGGCCTCTCAAAGTCCGTCAATACATGAGGCATTAACCGGGGTCATCATTGATTTATCCGTCGCGTCTCGACGGCATTATACAAATATTGTTTCGCGATGCGCTTTTGTATCGGTCTACGCACCGAATACATCGTAATAATCCGAAAAAGACTTTGCGGAGGCAGAGTAAGAGAGGGCCGTTTTCGTATAACCATCGTAGAGCCAAATAGAAAATTTGGCTACCGGACCTCGAACGTATTAAATAAAAAGGCTTTTCTCGACGATATTCGACTTCACATGGGAGATGCAATAAGATTCAAGTGACGCTGTGGCAAATAGATTATTGACAAGGATGATTTGGACGAGAGGTTTTTTTTTTTTTTTTTTTTCTCCAACAAAAGGAATGGACTCCGTTCGTCCCGTTTTCGACGACGAATCAATCACTCATGCATTCGGATGGAAGATTATATATTATGATATACAACAATTATTAGTAAAGTAAAGTAGGGTTTTAGATCTAAATAAAGCTTTCACTTGCACACTTATGTTAATAGAGATTACTTAATATCTACAATTAATCCATGATACCGACACTGTCAAAATGAATTCTGCAGCAACAAACAGTAATTTACATTAAACTGATAATAAAAGACGTATAATAAATTGGGGATAATTGCAGTCTTTAATAATTAATTATTAAATATAAGACAAGATCTTCATCTGTATAAGACTATTTACATATAAAGGTAAAGGTAAATGTTTCCAAGTAGGTTGAAATAGTACGTATAAACGATTGCTGGAATTGTTGTGATCCCCTCCGTTGAATAGCGATCGTTGTAAGTTTAATTTAAAATTGGTAGGAGATAGATGAGAAAGTCTGAATGACACGTAAAATTTAGTGAACAACAGCCAAAGGAGGTTTGTGTTGACCGGGCCGTTCCCGTATAACACCGGCGAGACGTCTGAACGGCAATTGAAGGTGGTAGTAAGCGCAATATGGCAAAGGATCCCAATAGACGAATAGCGCGTCTCTCTTATCGAGTGTCGTTACCGCCGAAAATATACTGTTATTATCGTTGATCGAATCTGCCGATCGGGTTTTAGAAGAAAAATCATTGGTGTCATTGGACGTTGTCCGTTTGTATCGCTCGTTGAGAAGGAAATTTGCCGAATTGTGACGAGAAAAGTGCCTGCAGGGTCGCCAAACGAGTCGTGGATGTACGCTCGTAAAGCAGAGATACGGAAGAGGCACACCGACGTGACAACCGACGGAAACTAAAGCAACACCGTCGGCGCCGAGAGCAAGTTTGAAGCTGAGATGTCCGTTGAAACGCGTGGCAAAGGGACGTCCGAAGAAGACCTCGAGCCACTGATCGACGTCACTTCGACTCTCGGGTATGAGAGCTTGCGATTTATCGATACGACACGTTACGTTAGCCACGACACGGGAGTCCTTTATCGTTGTACACGTGACGAATTGATGTCCTCGATTAGGTCCGATCGGTGGCTCTCGTATAACGATCCACGGTTTTCTCTCGCTTATCTCGTACTGCTCGAGCTTTCGTCGAAGATTTGTACCCTCCGCCGAGCTCGAGGGTAGACGGAGCTTTATTCTTTCTCTCATGCCAACTGGACCTGCGGCGAGCATAACGTGTCTCTCGTTGGGAATTATAGAGCCGTTCTCGTACAGCCTGACGAGACTGTCCGGTGAGTTTATAATGTAGTTTACCGGTGTCGAGAGACCGAGGGAGCTGCAACGTTGAAGCAACTTGAGTGGATCCTCCAGCGCCGTCACTTGAGTGGCATCGGGTACGAAGCACTCGCATCCCATAATCTCGAGATGAGGCTTAGCAAGGGCGTCGTAATATGCCCCACTTGTACAGCTTACGGGTATAAAATAAAGGGCCTTTTCACGCTTTACGATCCTCTTGAGAGCGTCGACGTACTCGGCAGCGGTTCCCGGACCGGGACGCGGAACGCTGTAGAATCTCGAGCACGCCGTCGAGAATCTCGCGAGCCCGAAGAGTCCCTCGATCTCGCACACAACGACCCTAGCGCCTGCTTTGTAAAAATTACGTGCAAGGTGAAGCGCCTGAACTGTGCTGCCGCCGCTGATCAGTACGCATCGCTTCGTCCGCGCACGCTCGAACGCCGGTGTGTACAACACTCGAATTAACCACTTAATAATTATCAGTGGTAACTGCATTATACCCCAGAAGACGCATATCCACGCCGATACCCACAGTACGGGTGACCAAATAATGTTAATCAGTGTCTCGTGCGATTCACGTACTATTCCCAATAGGAGATTAATGTACCAACCAAGTATTCTCATTGGAATTAAGAGACTTCCGGTCACTCCGCTACTCGACTCCGTTACACTACAATCACCGATTTCCTTTTCCTCTTCTTTAATTCCAACGATTTTTCTCGTTGCCGCTTCATTCGTCCGATGCTGATTGCCGATCGAATAACTTACTTCTTCCGTCTCACCGCCGTTTTTTATTAATTTGTAAAGACGATGCTCCAGGTGCGACCTGGACGGAGATAACGTACCGTTACGTTCCGAGCCTGCAGCGGAACTTTCCGCGGCGTTCTCTTCAAAGAGGGAACGATTCGACACGTAACGTTTGACCTTTTCAGCCGAACCGGAAATCGGCGAAACTGTCGAAGTAACTGTCCAAGACAATGGTGGCGAAGCGCTGTTGCTTCTTGAATTTGGCGGACTGGAGGATTTAAATCTTGATCCTGAGGAATAGCTACAGTCGCTCGAACAAGCAGGCATTGTACGAGCTACTTGATTATTTTTTTTACGCCGTTTATTTAAAGCCGATACGTTGACCTATGAGATATCTCGACGCTTGCTAATCGACATATGTACCATGGCAACCTCATATAATTAAAGTTCGATTTATAATTTCTTCGATCTCTTCCGGTCTGATCGAGCGGAAAATTATCAATACTATTTCTCCGATGTAATTAATTCGAGTAATTCCTTGTAGCGAACGTCGATGGGGTGTGAAACTTGTTAACATACACCACCCAGAACACTGTCGGCCGCACTGACAACTGACCTTTGCGTACGTATTTATCGAGGTCCCCCCCCCACGCCCCCCCACCCCCTCTCGACACCGACCAAGTATATTATTATACTATTATGCCACCTGAGACTTTAATCTGTCGGGGATGTACACGCGACGCTAACTGTGCCGGATTCATTCGAATCTCGCTCTCTTATGGGCTCTGCATCTCGAGCGCACTATGAACCGAGTCCGAGCTTATCTAATCGTAAATATACACGCACTGCTTTCGACGCGACGAATGCGAAAAGAAAGAACGACCGAAAGAAGGAAGCAGACTAACGAGCGTCTCGTCACTTCTTACCATTTCCAATCCTCTTTCATTTATGTATTTCATTAATGTATTGTCGTAAACATATAGCTTGCAATAATCTCCAATAAAGCGGCCAACCGCACTTGATGCAAACAAATTTATATTAAATTTTATTTTTATTTTTTTTTTCCGAATGAGAATTATTGTAATTTTAGAAAATTTCGCACCCTCCAAAAAACGGTGCAACATCTCTCATTATAGAACGGTCACAAAACTATCGTATCTCGAGTTCTCAGTATATCATTTACGCCACAATTTATTTCCGCCAAGGAATAAGTGGTTTGGAGAAACTGACTGCTTTGGACCGAGTTTAGGTTGTATCGAATACTTCAAGCAAGCGTGCGACTGTACGCAAACTCTTATGAACTTTTTTTTTTCATTCTTTTTTGTCAGTGACCGAAACAGATGAATTGAGAAACATTTAGAGAATACACGGCTTAGTAACGATGACGATATTAATTCATTTTTTTGTTTTTTTTGTTTGTTTTTTTTTTTTTTTTTAAGAAGCATTGTATATTAATTTGCTCGTTAGCTTAATAATTCGATAAAAGCTTACCTCGACTGAAAGAATTAAGTCTCACAGCATTATATATAAAGTAGTTATATAAGATTCGGAAGTTCCCTTTTTGGAGAAATGAATTTTGGCTAAAATAAATTTAGATACTTCGCCATCGACTTGACCCAACAACAGGCAAAGAAGAAGAACACATGGTTTGCCCAGCAGCAGTGGGTAATAGTTGCTCTATTGACTTTTTAGGTTTCCAATTTGGTACTGCGTACAAGTCTTTGCCACACGTTGGTTGTCATTTACTATTTCAAATATCTCGTCGAAAAGCAATCGATTTATAGATTTAGTAAATAAATAGCGATTGGCAGATTGGAAAATGGTGGCTAACCTAAAAGGCGGTTTCAAAAGTGAGATATAGATATAATTAATCAAGTCCATACGTTCACAGCATTTATGTATGACTACGTTGTGCATAGGTTATGTTTTTTAAGGTTATATCTATAACATTCGAAAGATCGACTTAATCGATATTACTTTTATATGGTATTACTGGAAATTTTTATGATACTGCTACGATTTATTATTTCTAGCCTTGTCGGTACGTTTAGACAGAAACTGTATGGCGCGGCATCAATTGTTCTACAAGGAGCATTCCGTAAGAAATCAAGATGCAAAATATCCAAAAGGACATACCTTGTTTGTTCTCAACGTGCCGCCATGGGCGTCCTGTGACTCACTTAAGGCAGCTTTCGTCACAATTTGCGGAGCAGTTAAATCTGTGACGTTGACTTTGAGTCGCGGCGAAAGTTGCCAAGCTGGTTTTGGTAAAGCTTACATAGTATTTCAAAGAGAATCTGACTTGGAGAAAGCCCTGGCTCTTCCTTCAAATACTATATTGACTTTGCACTGCGACAATGAGCCTGCGACAATTGGATTAGTCGGTAAGTTGAGATGGGCTTGATGCATTGGATTTCTATCGATCGCAACATTGTTGAAAATTTTATTACCATTTAGAATGGTGCAAAGAATATAACTGGAGAGCAACGCGGGACGAGACAACGACTAAGAAAGTGATAGACGAGTATATGCACGCTTACGATGATACCGTAGCAAAACGGCTGACAGAAGACCCCAACGAGGCCGAAGAGGGTGAGGATGGATGGGTGACAGTGACAAGTAAAAAGAAACGAGGACAGTACGCACCGGCAAGAAAAGAATCTACAATCAACAAATTGCAGAGCAAAGAGGAGCGAAAGAGTCGAAAGAAGGAGTTGCTAAACTTTTACACCTTCCAGATACGCGAATCAAAAAAACAGAGTAAGTTATTGTCAAAGTGTTCGACTCATGTGATATCTTTGGTGAACATAGAGAACTATGGTCTAGTTTCTTTTTAAAAAATTTCAGATCTCGTCGAGCTGAGAAAGAAGTTTGAACTAGACAAGAAGAAGCTTCAGGAGCTGAAGCTGAAACGAACATTCAAGCCCTTCTAATTACTGTTAGAAAAAAAAAAATCATACATCGATCAATGATGGCTACAAAGATGTTTTTTTTTCTACCCCCTATATTAATAATTTATTGAACTGTAAGATACAATAAGATCGTGCGATTATGCATTACGAGGCTTTCGACGTGTACGTTTGTAACGTCCACTCTATCAGGAAGTGCTGGAAGGTGAGCGGTTGCAGGAGAGCCAGCAATTCCTCTGCAATTGAGATATCAAAAATCACAAAGTCATTAATCCCGATGGAGAAGTTAACACCAGTAAGCAACTTACGTTTGTTTCCGTATATACAATTGGCTGACATTGCCGTGCTGACTGCTTGAGCGAGTCTCTCCATTGCCAAATCGCGCAGAGCTTTCCCAGGATTGTTACCGGTATTTTGTACAAGTATGGTCAAAGTTCTCGTCGTGTCGGCGAGATGCTGAGCAGATATAGCGTGTCTGTTGCTACTGTTACTTGTCAAACGAAGAACTGAATCCATGAGAAGTTGTTGAATCTTTGAGTAAAATTTGTTACGCTCATCGATCGAATGCTCGTTCGGATTTTCCGTTTGTACTCTAGCAGGACTGAGAATACACCATCGAAATAGGCCGGCGATCGGTGTTATCGGTGTCATGGGAATACCACCTGAAGGCAAGGCAGGATTGTCCATCAAGGATGTCAATAAGAGACTCGGATTCTCATCTATCCAGTCACCGGCTCGTTTCAACAACTCATTTGGCGGATCTTTGTCTTTGTAAACTTCGCCGATAGCGGTCAGCAAATTTGCCGTGAAATGCGGAACGAGAACCGGTAGGTGCTTCAATTTTTCTATACAATTTGGTGTGTAGACAAAGAAATCGTCCAGCACATGCTGCGCGAGACCGACACTCTGACCGGATGTAGATCCCAATTGTTGCATCCACATCCCTGTGGAATCCAATACTTCTTTGTTCTGCGTAGCGATAGCTAGTGATACTAGATTACCCAGAATCTTTAATCTCGTTGATTCGGCGGGATAAAGGAAGAGAAACAAGGCGTTTCTTACAGCCGGTTGACGCTCTGGGCCACGAAAAAATGTACTCATAACTTCTATCAATTGAAGCTCCTGCAGAGCGCTGGGTTTTTTCTGTTGTTTCAATTTCGCCAGTTCGCCAAACACGAATTCCTCCATCAGATCTGTCTGTAACTGAATCTGCAGACGTGCCGGTGGACCGGGCATGGCGCACAGATTTCCTTTAAAAATATAATACGTGTATTGTCGAAAATTATTAATACGTTTGACACTTTAATATTCGAAATTATAACCTCACCTATTGTAACTAATGCTTCCCTCGCGCAATTAGGAAATTCTAATTTTCTCAACCAATATTTTATATCCGCATCCGTCATCGAAGGATTCGGCTGCTGAAAATTTGGAAAATTCATTTCTGTTAAAGATTTTTAATGATTTTCTTTAAACGCCGATGCAACGGATGTAAACAGAATAGGCAGAAGGAACCATCGTTCATCTGGTTCATTGCTGAAAACACATGAAAAACAGCTGAACGTTCGTCTGCGAATTCCTCAACGTTCGACGCATTTCGACGCGTCAACGTCACTATTGGTCACTATCATCGCTGATCTGATGACAATTGCAAAACGCTTATTGTAAATTCGCCATTAGCTTCTCTCACTTGCCGGAATAATTCATGACAAAAAATATATCGTCGTTGTCCCTTTCCGCCCTTTCCCTCGCATATGTCGCTGTCGCGCCTATGAAAACATTACATAAAGGAGGCCGAACGACGTAGTGCTGCGGATGCGGTTGGTGGCGCTGTTAGTCAATCTGGTCTTCATGATCCGAGATCTCTCGTGGAAAGACTCGTATTTAACGAAGAAAAAATGTAGATTATCCGGTTGGCAGACAAACGTCAAACGATAATAGTCGTGGGGCGTCACATCAAAAACCCCGATTGTCTTTGTGTCAAGTTCTCGAGTTATTAAAGTACTAAATGCTGGCAAAGACATTTTTTTTTTTTCCTATCTTACCGTTTCGTCTGTACGGCCGTTCGTGGGCGGTTTCGCGAGTGTGATTTTTACGGATGACAGTTGCTCCGTCAGTTGACAGAAGAGCGCGGACCGACATAAATACTCGACAAGTTCTTTGTCGCTTCGCCGTCGGGCTATCGTTTCTTCGAGCTAGGATAATGAACTCTCTTCACCTAGTCTGGCAAACTGGCTTGTTTCGCTACGCGAAAGATTATATCTTCACCAAGATCTGAGGTAAATCACGGATCATCTGTCATTACTTTATATTTATCGTTTCTTTTTTTTTTTTTTCTTCTTTCCTTTTCCCGTCGAATATTTATGAAAGACGACGTAGTTTGAGTCGTCTGCCGCACTCGTACGGCAACTGTGTATTTTTGTCTCGATCAATCGATGAATCTTTAATAATATCTACCGTTGCTGCCTCGCCGATTCGTATTACACTTAACCCGCGACACGATATTTTTATACGAGTCAATGTTTCGCAATTATACAAAATTTTTTCAATAGCCATTTTGTTTTTTGTCGTTAATGTACATCATTCAAAGTTTGTATAGTGGCTATACAAATCTGCAGAAAAAGCAGCGCAAGCATGAACATAATGCGCAAATTGCGCAATGCAAGCGCCGTCGGGGGTATGGGGGCAAGTACTACTGGAAGTATAGACGATGCAACTGGAGGAGCCAATCCGCAACACACAGCTCTGGGACTCATGCATTTGAAGAAACTCTTTTCCGAATACACTCATCCTCCTCAGCAGCTTTCGGAGGCAGAACGTGACGACAAACTCTACAATATGTTGCCGCTGTTTTGCAAGGTAAACGTCTTTCTTATATTGACACTGTTGTCAAGGAATAGTTCTGTTATTAGTATTTTTTTTTTTCTTTGATATACCTCTTTGTTTGCCATTGCTGACGATACTCCAATATCAGAAATTTCTGTACAAAAATTGATGTACGGTATATGAAGTCTTTACGCAGAATACCGATAGATTAAAATATATACAATTATACAATTATAAGTCAAAGTTAATCTATATCGATTAAATCGAGGTCTTTAGATGCTTTTACCAATCTATTCAGTTTACTTTACTGAGTATGCCTGGTTCATGCAGGATATTTCTGGAATTTTGTATATTGTATATTTCTCAAATTTTTATCAGTGTACCGTATAGTGGCTGGCTAGTCCCAGCAATACCTATTCTATATTAGAATTTGCAGATTCACCAAAGTCGGTTCAGATTAGAGAGTGTGTATTATTGACTTACTATGTTTTTATATCGAAGTTACATTTACTATTTTCAACATGAGATGTATAATCTGTACAAGAAACAACAACAAATGCAAATATACATAAGCAATTACCGGATGCCTATTCCAGAAATACATCGAACATTAAACTGCATTACAGAATTATTGGTCAAGCCAAAGTTGAACTTTCCCGATAGATTATCTATATTCGCCGCTTTGGTCTTACAGGCAATCGTATTTACAAGAGCAATATGAAATAACTTAATTTATACCGATCAATATATTACATATAATACAGAAGATAAATACATAAATAGATGACTACTTGGATTATATTATATTCGAGTATTATATACGACTACTCATGCTGATGTTATTATAATAATAATATCAGCACGAACCGTCGCTGCGCTAGTTTCCTTTACTTTATGTACTTGCAAATGAAGACGGAGCAACAATTGGCCAGGCAATTTGTATTTGAGGTCCGGTTGCGACATGTTTATTATTATTTGTTCATTTGTTCATTTGTTTGATGGGGACAAGCCCCTTGTATACAAAATATGCACGTATAAATATCCAATAACAATTTTACAATATATATATGAGGTATTCCATCCGGATTTGAGTGGTCAAAAACTGGATTCTCGATTAAAAAAATCGTAATTTCACCACAATTCATGATTATTTCCAAGGGGTTTTTGTTTTTGTTTTTTTTTTTTCGAATTTTCTTATTGTATTTTTTTGTAGATCTGTTTTGAATGCAATAAACGTCGATTTCTATGAAAAATAGAGAATAATATCTTTTTTTCAGCCAATATGTCATGTTTGATTTTTCTTAAAAAATTCCAGAATATACTCTCAAGTGTGTAGAGTGAACTCATACTTTTGTTTGGATGGGTGAGATGCCCGTTTGTTGTCTATGCTCCGTTTAAGATCGATTTGTAATAAGCATCTCTTTCTCTTTCTTGTCCTATCCGAATAACTGGTGCTAATAGCATTCTTCTTTTTATATGTCATGATATGTCGAACCATTTCCTCTTGCACAATTATAAGCGTACTTTAAG
>JAPYZC010004583.1:0-15809 GCA_030522665.1 Ichneumoninae sp. A BG-2022a | reverse complement strand
GTCGTAGTCATTGCAACTCGTGGATGCATGTCTAGTCAACCCTAGTGCGACTGCGACTACGATGCAACCCCGAATCCGTGGTTGCACCAGTTCCACTAGGATTATGCCTGATGTGGCCCTGTGGCAGACGGAAAAATGTTCTACTCGGCATTCGCATCACCGAATACACATCTTATTAAATCGGTTATCGTAGGTTAATGAAGAACGATAAAAAAAAAACATAATTAAAATTCGGAAGTTTATTTTTAAATATCTGTATGAATAAAAAAACACATACATAACATGCGCAAGACAATGGGCGGAATCGATGAGACTTGATTAGAGCATTGGTATATACTTTCATTTTTTTTATCTCTCATCGATCCGTACCGATCATTTACGTAACTAATAAGGCAATATTGTTACAAGGATCTAAAGCTCCGACGATCGTTTCTTCGGATTGCGGAATTTTAAACTCGTGCGCCTGGACTTTACTATACTGGAAGAAAACAATTGATTGATTGATGAATTACGTTGATTGTTGATTATCGACGGTTTTTCGTACATGTGGTGCTGACTAGATTGACTAGAAGTGGGAAATTGCATGTAGAATCGAACGCCCAGACGTTGAAGAACCGACAAAAAGCTGGGCGATAAAAAAAATTCGAGGTAACGCTGGGAGCACGTTTCGGTGACCATTCCACGGTATAAAGGTTTGCGAGAGAGCAATGTATATATTTCAAATTATATATATATATCGCTCCTAAATAATAACAGTTTTCATTCGCAATATTATCTACGCTCCAAAACACGTTGGCTGCCGAATGAGTGATTTATATTTCTATAAAAATTGGAGCCGATAAACGACGTTCGAGTTAAAAAAATATTAATCGTATCGCTTACGGAATTTCGCAAGAAATGAAATATTTCACGGTTTATGCACACAAATAATTACGTTGGTAAACAGCGCTGGACGTGGAGTTGCGTTAATAACTAACGAAACAAAGCTCGAGGCACCCATCGAATAATTGAAATAAATAGATCAAGTCGCACGCACACTTATCTCAAGATATAAAAAGAAGTAAAAGTTGAACACGGAAAACCATAATAACATAGCATCTAACTACAATAAAAATCTGATGGTTGTAAGCACGGCGAATATTTTGACGCGAAAGGAAGATGCTTGACTTTTTTTCTTCCTCTTTCTATCTCCTCTTTGGCATCTCGAATATTGGTTTCTCAGAGATTATTGGCATCCACATAATATCGTTATCTATCTTTCATTATTTTTTTAGTAACAATAACTAAGTCGTTGCGAGACACAATGACTGCGAAGCGATTTTTAAAAGTTACAGTATAGTTCGTACAAAAAGAGGCCTTCGAAGCAATCTACTCTGTCGCGGTCTATTCCTGCTGTAGCAATCGTCACTTTACTTCCGCCCCCTTCGTCATGTCTTCAATTCTACAGTCTCTCTCTATCCCTTTCATGAATACATCTCGTTTGCTTCTCTCAAATAGTGTGAATAGAAAAATCTATGTGTAAGTCGACTAGCCGATCACGCGATTTTTGTCACTTGGAATTGATTCGGTCACTGGAAGTGTATTAATTAATTATCGTCGATTATAGTTATTACAGTACAGTCGTTGTTATTCGGCTTTCGATGTGCCCGCGTCTGGCTCCGAACTCAAGGCTGGCAGGTCATGGGACTCGTGCGTCTTCCCAGCGGCGCTCCTGTAAGTGCAAATTATAAAATTAATTTGAAATTATAAATATAAAATTGAAAATTTGAAATTTAACCTCATTTGTTTTTCCAGGCGTCCATCGCCGCCGTCGGTGAGATCGAGGCCGGCTATCATCTCGGAATAAGTCTTCCACTTATCGGCATCCAGTTGGTGATCCAAATTTCCATTGCGGTAACCGTTCTCGTGTCTGCCGAGATAGTCATCGGCGGTCGGAGTCTTTCTGGATGCGAGATAGTCGGATCGTGTGGGAGCCAAAAGTTCCTCGTAGTAATCTGCCGACTTAGCTTCCGGACAGGAGTTCACGGAAGCATACTTCCTCGGGAGCATGCTTCGTCCGGAGTACGAGTCCAAACCAGCATCGTTGACGAACCCTGTCCCTCGATTAGTCGGAGACATCGGACGCCTGTAGCACCTCGCATCGTTGTCCAAGCCGTAGTCCGTGCTCTGGTATCTTCTGTGCGGGCTCATCGAATCCGGCGACGGAGTTATCCGGTATCTTCTTAGGGGATCGTAGCAAGAGCCGAGAGTCTCGTACTGGTCGCTGGGCGATTGGAGATCGCCGGAGAAACTGCCGATGCTCCCGACGTCCGAGTATCTGTCGACCGGGGATTTTCTGTAGCTGGGCGGGTCCTCGTTATACAGACTGTAGCTACGTTCGGGATGTCTTCTCATCGTGGAAGCGTACATGCTCGGTTTCCTGTAATCTTTGTCTCTGGACGAATTGAAGCTATACTTCCTTGGGAGCGTGGAACTCGTGGGAAGAGTGATACCAGGCGGTGGAGCGTTCAGAGAACTCTTGCGTTTTCTCTCGTTGAATCTAGAATAGAAACTCTTCCGTCTTATCCGGTCGATTATGGACTCCGGATGATCCCCGCGACTCGACGGCGAGTATGTCGGGGAAGTCGGGGATTGAAGATCATGCCTGTGATTCAAGTCGGCCGAGCATATGGACCAGGAATCGAAACTCTCGTTGTCATCTACAGGGGAGAACATATCTTCAGTGTGATCGTTGATAGCTTCTTTCATTCTCGGAGGGCTGGACCTCCTCGTAGCGACTCCTTCGAGAGGCAAATTAGTAGGATTTGTCGATGGCACGTCAGGCTCCTTTTTATATTCCAAATTGGAATTTACCGGCTCCTCGAGGCTTTCGGACTTGTCTTCTTTGCACATCTTGGGAGTGATAATTTTTTCTTGGCTTCTGTACACTTCCGGTCCGCTCGACACTCGCTCCAGATCCTCATCGTCTTTGGCAGGCAATGGCTTGTCGATGACGATCTTGTTTCCCGTTATATTGGCGTGGTGAGTTATCTTCAAAAAGCTCTCCGACACTTTACCAATAGCTTCGCCGCTCTTCGGTGACTCGGATGGCGTGATCTTCGCGGCTGTTGCGATGGACTTCGAGCTCGACGGTTCGGCCCTAGCATAGTCCTTTTTCGATGCTGCGCCCTTGAAGGAGTGCTGAGGTATCTTCGATAGATCCAATTTCAAGTTGCTTCTATTGAACTTGGCGGTTCCCAGAGCAGCTAACAAATCTTTGCAGTCGGATTCGCTTTTCTGTACGTTGTTGGGTACCGATCCGTTTGACCTTGATTCTGACTCTTTCGAGGGTGAAGCATCCGATGATTGAAGCGATTGAACGGCGTCCGCTGTCGGGGAATTAAAAGAATTTTTTTCCATCGTCAGGGATATCGAAGAGGCTTCCGTGTTGGACATGGTGCAAGAAGACGAGGACTTGATATCTTTCGATTTGGCGACTGCACTGCATATCCTCGTGTCCGGACTCTTTTCCTTGCTCCTGTTCGAGCACTCGGGACTTTTATCTTTACACTTGCCGATACTCTCCGGGCTCGAGTCCTTCTTCGCGCCCGACGTTATCTTCTTCATCAGTGTCTTCGTAGTTTTCTCCTTCTCGTCGGATTTACTGTCCGAACTGTCGGACTTCTTCACAGCTTTCTTGACAACGCGAACGATCTTCTTCTTCTTCGTGCCGTCGGTGCTCTCCCTGTCGGTCGTTTCTTTCGGTTTCGCCACTTTCTTCAATTTCTTCTCGCGCTCCTCGTCCCTCTCCAGCTTCGAGACCGAGCCATTTTTCACCAAGCTTGTCAAAGCTTTCACGTTCCTCTTGACCTTGACGACTTTCTTCTCTTCGATCTCGCTGCTCTTCGCTTCTGTCTGTTTGTTATCCGTAGTCTTCTCCGGCGAGGATTTCTTCGTCATCGCAAGTCTCGAGACGATGCTGTTGTTGCTCTTGTTGTCAGCCGATTTCTCCGGCGGTGTGCTCTGTCTCGATGTCTCGTCTTTGGAGCTCGACAATTTTTCCGGCCTGTCCGTCTTTCCTTCCATCGATTTTTCCGGACTGAGTTTCTTCAATGGCTTCATCTGCTTCTCCACCGATCCGGATTTCTTCGACGAGCTGCGGTCCGGTGGGCTTTTCTCCTTTATCGGCGACTTCATCCTCTCTGCTGTCACCTTCTCCGGTGATTTTTTATTGTCCGAAATCTTTTTCGATGGCTTCGCTTCCATCTTGGCGAACTTGGTTGGAATCTTGCTGCCGCTGCCAAGGCCGCTGCTAGTCGAGGGTATCTGCTCGGAGCAGAGGACGCTGTCCGACCTCGAGCCCTTGTAAGTGTTTCTCTTGAATTTACTGAGTATAGTACTCTGCTGACGTTGGCCAGCGGTGCTCGTCTTCAAGGAGTCATTTTTGAAGAGTCCCAGAACCGAGGAGACTCTGCGCTTCGAGGCCGTCGAGGGACTCGCCGCACCGCACATCGGCCGCAAATCTTCGACGCTGACAGCTCTCTTCATCGGTCCAGCCTCATTCTCGAGACAGTCCGGGGACAGTAGAGAGTTCTCCGGTGCCTTGTGTTCCGCCGGAACAGCGGTGCTGTTAGCGAGCTTCGAGCCGTCATCGCTGGAACGAAATTTCTCTAGTTTCTTCTCGAGAGACTGAAGGAAGCTATTCTTCGAGCTCTGCCTCTCGAAGGTCGCTGCCTCGCAACTCTGACCCGAAGAGGTGTTCGTATCGCCCTCTGAATTGTTGTCCTTCGGCAGACCCTCCGTTTTATCTCTTGTTATCGCATTAGCTTCGTTCTTCAGTTCCTTCTCCGGCTTTTCTTCCTGATCGATCGTATCTTCCTGAGCTTTGGCCTCGTTCTTCTTCTTTGAGAACCTCGATTTCCTACGCTCGTTCTCCGCCGCCTTCTGGGCCTCCTTCTCCTTGACGTACTGACTCTCCTCCCGCGGAGTATCAAAGAAATCGGGCCGAAGAAATCTTGAGATCCTCCGAGGTCCCTTATCCTTCGGTGACTTCTCCTTCGTCATCTGATCCCTGCCGCCACTTCCGGCTCTGAAGAACTTGCTGAGTATCGACCTCTCCGGGGTCGGCCCATGGGGACTTCCTCCGGCGTCCTGCGAACAGGACAATGTCTTCCTTCGCTCACCGGAAGTGGAAGCTTCCCTGGTCAACGAACCCGACCGCAGTCTCAAACTGGGAATGCAGCTGCGACGTTTTCCCATGCTGCTCGTCACGTCGGTCATCGAGCTCAGCAGAGTCTTGTCGCACTTGTCGGTGTCCTTGTAACTCGACGTTAAATTAGGATCGAACTTTCCGGGACCGAGATACCGCAATTTAGACTCCTTTATCAAATTCTCGGCTGCCAATAGTCTGTTCTCGAAGTCCCTCGAGGTATCGGGCTTGTACGGAGAGACGCTGTAGTCTCCATGATTCGACGAAGACTCTGTCGGCGAATCTTCGCACGATCTCGCCGACGTACTCGACGCTGCGTCGCCCAGGTTCGTGTTGGAGTTGTTCGCAGAATTGCACTCCGACGTCGAAGCTAAATTACTCTTAGCGGTCGTAGCTTTCGGCGAGTTGGAAAATTCGTCCGGTGGTTCCTCCTGAATTTTTTCGGTTCTGTAGTTGTGAAAACTGTCCCGACGAAGAGCACCGCTCGGACCTGGTTGCGCGGTGTCCCGGTACTTTCTTCCCAGGGTCATTACCTGTCGAGGAAGGGGCGGAAGCGACTCGTCCTCGTCGTCGAACAGGCTGACACTTCTTCTCGGCGAACGTTGCTCGAATCTGTCGGGTCTGCCACTGTTCTCCAGGAGGCTGTTAGTTCGACGGACTCCTCGGTCGCAGGATCTGCTTCTGTACTCCGTCTGATCGGATATCGTCGATGAACTGTACTGACGATTTTCAGCCTCATTAATGTTCTCAGTGCTTTCGTCGGTCGTCGATCTGTAGAGTTTTTCACGCGGTATCGAGGGCGATCTCGGCAGAGACTGTCTCGTCTGTTCGATAAACTGTCTGCTCAGTCGTCGGGCGAGACTGGGCGTGAAATTCTGCTCCAACGACTCTTGAGCGTCCTTCATTGCTCTCAACGAGTCCGACATCGTGCCGATGATCTCGGTGTCTTCGCGCGTTTTTCTATCTGTAAAATAATGGAGAACAAAGTCTTTTGCAGGTCGGGCCACGATTAATCGATGAGCCTCTTACTGCCGTCGGGGGGTTTGTGTAGTGTGTATTTATTTCGCTTTTATTTTTTTAACGAACTCAATCTCTGTATTTACACTCCTTTATTTATCTAGATACATAAAATGTTATTTTCCTCTATGTTTTTTATATAAATTTATTTATTTTCATTGTAAGATGAAAACGATAGTACAGAGCCGATTGAGCTTGGAGAGGAAAAAAAGCACCAATCGTTTCGGGACTCGATATTGTACTTAATATTAAATCTAATTGCAGGTATCGAGAGCTAACATACAGTATGATCTTCTTGTTGTTTTTGTTTTTGTTTAAGTCCGTTTCGCTCAAACAACGCATTCTTTTCTCAAGACTCAATGACTTAGATAATGATAATGGAAGATTCTGAGCTTCTAATGTTTTTACAAATGACGGTTTTTTTTATCTAACACACACGAGAATTACCCTGCTGAGATGAGCATGTAAGATGGCAAAATAGTATTTATATTATCGTATGTATTATATCGGGCAATCACTACCCTCATAAATTGGTGATTAGAGAGGTACACTCATTTAACAATTACGTTACATTTTATTTATATATATAATATATATATAAATAGTTCGTTCAATATGTAGTATAGCTGCTCATGCTTCAAATAAACGAGACTAGTAATCTTGTTTTAATCATAATCAATCCACTAACAACGTTTTCTGTGTATAGTAAGATATTAAATGAGTAAACCTTACGGTATCACGCCAGCGTTTTTGGCGAGCACAACTTATAGCCGAATATTAAATCATTATAAATACGTGGTAGCAGTAAACAAAAAGCATTCCGAGACAATAATAAAACAAACAAAACTGTTATTTAAACTCTCAAAAACACAACAAATCTCAGCCATTTTAGATCATGGGTTAGTGTCATTTCGCTTGCGTTATAAAACTCGAAATCCTTTTTTTTCTTTCTCACGTTTTTTTTCTCTAAATTCTCTCACTAACATCGTCATATACAAAAATTGTGATATAACAAAGTTACGTGTTTTTTTATGACACATCGCAACGATTAGCTTATATACAAAACAGCTTTTTGAGCAGGCTCAGTATGATTTATTTCAATGAATTTATTAATCGTTTTATTTACGTCGTTTCTCACGTTATATCAGACGTTTAACACTCGCTTAAGATTACATAGCTATCCGTAACTTTTTTTGTTATAAAATATAAATATCGTATGTATGTATCACTTAGGGCAACATTTTTCTGTCTCACGTGAAACTTGTACACGAAACTTTGAAACGAAAAAAAAATCTCGATACAATCTAGCTCTTTGTATTGTTATTTTGTTCACGGTACAGGGAAAGCTTGGTTGCCCGATTTTTTTTCTTTTTTTTAACGAATAAATCATACTTTCAACTACCCGACATGTTCATTGATTCGTCAACGAGACGTTTAGTACAATAGCTCACACTTTACAACAGCGGTGTTAAGCGTTATTTTTTCTGCTTTCGTTTTTTTTTTTGCTTTTTTTTTCTTTCGTTTCTCGAACACTCGTTAATTGGCCATACATTATACTTTGCATTTTTTTTTCTTGTTTCACCCGACCAATACATTTATAAATAGTGTGTTTCATTGTGTCCGGTTGGATTGCGATCGACTATCGTCAGGTTCGCAATTAACTGCTGACGGTGGAAACCGATAACAAACGTGGGCGATATAATTAATATTGATGTGTGTATATGAGCAACGGTTCTTTCGAGAAATTCTAAATAATGAGAATAATGGTGTAAATACGTGGTGAAATGACAATGGCCTCGTATAAAAATGACTATTATGCGATTCAGTTTTATTTTTATTTTTGTTTTTTTTTTCACTAAATTAGGTATAGTATAGTACCTAACTTGGTTCTTTTTTTTCTACTGGGGATTACCGTCGGCCCGCCTACGGAGAGTCACTCGCACGGTCGCTGCAACAACCGTCATAAAAGACCGTCAATCAAACGTGCCACATTGCGGCGCCGACGACAATTTATAGAAAATATTTTCGGTAGTCGGTTTTAACGATTTTTGTTGATTTTTTTTTTTTTTTTTTTTTGTTAGTCGACATCGGCAACTACGATCTAAACAAAATGGACAGGGCCTTCCAACGACGTAGCAAACTTTTGCTACGCCCATATGAGGTTGTACTTTTTTTTAACATTAATTTACGTCTGGGTATAAAAAAAAATTTATAGCCGAATCTAGTCATGTTTATTGAACAATGTACTGTCAATAATCGAGTATCATACGATTGGTTGGATACTCTATTCGGCCTGGACGTAACGTTAATTGTAATTCTCGAAGGCCCTGCTCCAGTCCAACTGTTATAGCAATTGGAATTTGAGATTAGACCAGGTTGCATGATTGTTTTCGTTTTTTTTCATCAGGACAATAGCCAAGCGAGATATAATATTCGTAACAAAAAAAAAGAAGCAATATCGTTCTCTGGTTGTTACCGAAAATATAGTCCGTCAAAATATCAGTCAGCGATTAACAATTTATTAGGTTTATTATCACTGATTGAGGAGTCGACGATAGACTTTTAAGATATCACGTTGATTCTTTCAATGTGGTTTTCCGTTCTTTTATTTTCTGTGTGTATTTTTTTCTTTTAGCATAGTGGACATGAGTAATTTGCTGCATTTTTGTATATGGACGTGTTCAATACATGCTCGAAACTATATATGGTTCAAATCGTTACGTGATGCGAGGGTCGCTACTGCGCTGTTAAAGGACCATTAAAAAAAAAGTAAATTCAAAGACACTGCAGCGATTACGGCGATCTAACGGGTTCTACGTCAGGCAAGGTAAGCTTGCATTATTTTTATTATACAATAATTATTCATCATTGCCGCATCGACTTTTGGGGTCTATTTTGTTCAATTCAACAAAGGATGCTTTTTTATTACTATGTAAAGTATGTGTGTAGTACGAATTATGTAATCGGTATTTCAGCAAAGGTTCATTTTTTGTTTGTTTTATCTCTTTTTAACGAATAAAACGTGCATCCATGCAATAAGAAAAGATATCTACGACACAAGAATTTTTACATTAGCTCTAAAGCATTGACCAAAAAAAATGATCGTTCGTGAAAGCTATGATTTTGCAACTGAAATGGATCGACTTTCGAACCCACCTGTGCCAGACAAATTGACCTTACGACGTTAAACTAATAAATGCGTTAGTACAGTAAAAAGAAATAATAATAATAATAATTAAAAAATTGGCAAAACATCGTCAGGCAACAAGTCAACGAGGGAATTATTGGTTTGGAAAGTAAATAGAAGAGAAAATTAAAAATAATGATTATATATATATATATATATATATATGTACATATACATATACATATATATATTGAAATGAGGTAAACCACTAAAAGTAACAGATAATATGTGCTTTGTCTATCAACGACTCGACAACAGCTAGGTACTAGGAAATGCATACCGAATTCCAATTCGGTACTTTATCACCCTGCCAAATTCACCCGGAAATATATATATATACCGGGTGAGACATGGAGATGATAAAACACCGTGAGACATCTCACGACACGGCAGAAGCTTCGCTCGATCTATGCTGTTCGATACCACCCCATCGTCGCCCAATATTACTATTATAGTTTTTTTTTTTTTTTTTTTTTACGTACGATGTTACTATTATCAGTGCCAAAGCATCGAACTACTACGGGCCTAAACATAATCTAAGCTTCTGCGAATGCGTGTCTCAACACAATACAACATCAAGTCCGTGTGTGTTTCTCTTCAACATTTCACAGTGGAGCCTTGATTAAATTTACTTTTTTTTTTTTTTTTTTTTTTTTTTTTTTTTTTTTTTTTTTTTTTTTTTTTTTTCTTTGGATTCTTGATTAAATTTTTTTTTTTTTTTTTTTTTTTTTTTTTCATGTGATCTTCATATTCGTGTATCCTCCATGAAAATGATAATAATGTTGATAATTTACGACTGTTCGGTTCCACGGTAAATTGTACTCCCATCGTGGCGCACGCTCTTACCTCGTGGCAATGTGTTGCTGCTTCCCATTTCGAAGACGCTCTCGCGCGACGGCGTGCTACGACCACCGGGACTACTTGGCGTAGCCGAGTTTGACGGTACTGCCGAATCCCTCTTGCCGAATCGATCTGTTTCACGGCTCATCGAACGTCTGAACGGCGATTCCGCCAGTCGCCTACAGACAAACATTTATTATTCAGCCTATCGCCAATCGGTGACTGTATATAAATAAAAAGCTCCCGAAGCTATTTTTAATGCTAAGCCCAGTAAATGTGCTCTTTCATAATTTCCAACACCTGTGCATCTTCATTTTATCTGTAAATAGGTGATTAAAATCCGCACAAGTGAATAACTACGAGGATGTGCGATTAATTGGATCGTTTTCGATCTATCGACGATGTGCCAGAGTGTGCTGTACTATTTAATAATATAAATGTTGGGATCTATTTTTTACGTAGGTGCTTTTCGAGTGACTCATATATTTGCAGGGAAGAGAATAGCGAGGTAGAGAAAAGATTTTTCCATTTCTAATCGGACAAACTAAAAACCAACGTTAAGCTAAAATCAAATAGAAAAAAATTAAATGGCTCGTCATTATTTGGAACTCACGTTGTGATCGTCCGCGTTTCAAAGTAGCTCTCGTAGCTTGCACAAACAAGCGAACAACTTTAGATACGATGATGGTAAAATGACTCTTTGAAAACTCGTAGAGTACAATGGTCGTCACGTTCGTCGTCACAGGTCGAATCAACGATATGTTAGATGCAAAAAAAAAGTAGAATCAATCGAGGTACCTGGAGAGCGGCTCGTGAAGTCCCCAGAAGCCTTGAGACGAATTCGAGCCGAGCCGACCGAGCAATCTACTGCTAGGAAAGCCGCTACCCCTGTTGTCGTCAACGTTCAGTCTCTGAGTTAGACTCCTCACTCGTGACAACAACGTCGAGAACAAATTCTCCGCTGTCAACAGCTCAAAGCCATCGTCGTCGTCGTCTTCGCCCGATGACAGACTGTCAGCATGCTCGGGTGGCTGTCTTGTCGGTCGGGAACTTCTCAATCTATGCATATGCCTCTGAAGCAGGTCGTCGCTATCCCTAAGAATTTACCACATCGATGTCAATAAATGAAGACTATTCAATAAACGGCATCGAAAGAAGATGAAAGAAAATTATCTACTGCTGAACACGAATGAATATTCAACCTGTGCAGTGTGGAGAACGGAGATTCGTCTTCGCTAGCGTCGGACAGAAGCGAGCTCATTCGCCGCGGTCTGCCGAATCTCGATCTCGGCGGATTCGAGCTCGTAGGAGTGCTGTTCTTGCTCTCCGGCTCGACGCTTCCTGATCTCGGGGTAACGTAGCCACCGCCTTCGACGGCGATAGGAATAATGTACTCTCTCGGACTCTTTCTGATCGGTTCTGGACCGACTGTCGAGCCGAGGGCGCTGTCCGTGTCGGAGTCTGCGGTCGATTGACGAGATAGAGAACCCGAGCGTTGAGACATCGAACGTTGGGGCATTGGAGGTTTTGGCGGGGGCGTCACGGTCTGTCTTTGATGCTGATCAGCTTCAACCTGGAAAATATTTCGATTAGGTAAATCCATTAGCCAAACAAACCGTTTGCAATGGTGAATTTTCCAATCGGAAGATTGTCTTCTTTTTTTTCACGCACTTGAATCGGTATTATTCTTTCTTTGGGAGCAATCTTCGCGACGCCCTCGGGCTCGAGACTCGAACTTCTGTTAGCCTGAGGCACTACAGCCGCCACCGGGAAAGCAACTTCCGACCTCTGAGTTCTCAATTTTTGCGGATGGAAAGCGTCTATCTTGGCCTCGACTTCGGACTTGAACGCCGAACCTTCCGGTGATTTTATACCCGCGAGTATTATCTCCGCTTTGCTGGTTTTTCTCGGTCTCGGTAGAGTCGCGCTCTTCAGCGTTATCTCCATTTTGCTCGACATCGTTGGCTCGTCCGCGTACGAATTGTCGAGACTCTGAGACTCCGGAGTATTCGACATCTGTATAAATGTGAAAAAAAATCTCTCTATAATATAAAAAGATTTTGCCGCCGCTGCCGTCGCCATATTCAAGAATAGGGCGGGGTGTCAATAATAGTGTTAGGGGCGGTCGATAATAGGATTAAGGGATAGAATGCTTAAAATAGCTAAGGGATAGTGTGTGTGTGTGGGGGCGAGGTTTATCTCTGGCAACCCTGGCTTAATTATTCCAAGTCACTTGTGGGGACTGCCCCTGATTTTGATTATTCCAAGTCTCTATTCTAAGTTTTAGAGACACTTGACGGGGCCCACCAGGTGACCTGACATATATGTGTGTATTATTATGTATTGCACGACGGGAGCCATACGAATGAAATATATATATATTTTTACCGATTTCTCGAACGCGACGGGTTTCGTTTCGAATGGAAACTTCGTGTCCACCGGCGTGGAAACCGACACAGTGGCGGAGCGCATGTCGTTCGGTCCGATTTGTATCTTCAAGCCGAGTTTCTTCGACTCCGGACTCTGAGGCGTGATCGGTGGTGATCCGTTTACTTTCTTCTGCACCGGCGGTTTACCTATAGCTCCGGATATAATATCTACCGCCCGTTTTTTTTCTTCCTGGCGCTTCTGATTCTCATCCTTGAACTCCGAACTCGAATTCGCCGCTGCGTTCGGTTTTTCTTCTGCTTTGTCGTTCTTCTTTTCGTTGGGTACGTCGATTATGACTTTCGAGGCACTCTGCTTCACCGTTTGAGGTACGCTGATTGACCCGAGACTCGCTTTGCGCTCGAAAGCTCGCTTAGCTCCGCCCACGTTGACTCCCGGTATGAAAATCTTCTTTGGTTTCTCGTTCTCTATACCCGCGGCGAATTGATTGAATTTCTCGGCTGCCTCAAATATCTTCGATCGTCTTCTCTCCGTTGGCTTTGCCGGCGGAACTGCAGTTTCGTTTGAAAAATCGGAATCTAAGGAGAGCGCTTTCTGCTTTAATTTCCTTGCATTATTGATGGCTTCGGTTTGCTCGGGTTCTTTCGTAGGAACTTTGTCGTTCGTTTCCAACTCTATCCGCCCTGCGGCTTCTTCTTTGTTTGGCACCGTAGAGGCAGTATCGATTTTCTCATCTGTCTCGACTTCTCTCTCCGCGAAGATAACCGGAGTCATCGTGTTCTCCGGAACTTTGACTGCTTCTTGAACCACCTCGGAACGCACAGTCTCCGGTGATTTGTCACAAACTCCGGCGAGTTTGTTGCTCATCGGTTTCGCGTCGTTCACGTTCTCGTTCACATCTCGCGGTAAAGTCTCTTGAGGTATCACAGCCGGCTGGTCGAGCGCTACCGGCGTCTTGCTTCTCTCTTTACTCGGGGACTTGGATAGGGACTCTTTTATCAATTCTAAACAAGCGCTCGCCGTCTCGTCGTTACGAAGGTCCAGCTGCGGCTTGGACGAATCTATAATCGAGGGGTCGATTTCCATCGCCTCCTCAGTTATGGGATGAGCTATTGGCGCTGAGTGATGCCTGAAATTTTGTTTCACATTCAAGGCATACGAATCTATTATTTTATTATTGGGTTTGAAGAAAATAATAAATACCTGTTGGAAGTGAATCTATGAGCGCGTGGTGCCGTTTCCTCGTTCTTGTCTTTTTTCCTCAATCGTTCTTTCCTCTTGACGCCAGCCTCGAGACCAGCAGCTTCATCCATCGATGGAGTGGTCTCCAGTTTCCTCTTCGAGTCTCCAGCGGCCGAGGATCTCGGCTCCTCCTCGACCATCTCTCTGACTCTTCTGTCGGAATTGTTTCTGTCGAGTTCCATCAAGCTACCGACCGAATGGCACCTTGTCGGTACCAGAGTCTCGGAAGAGATATTGTTGACAGCTTCGCCGGAGGGTCGCTGATCGCCGACGACTAGCTTGTCCGCGCTGGCGGACTGCGGCACCAACGAGAGCAAAAGATCAAGGCGGACAGGTGTTTGGGCAGCAAGATCCTCGGCTATGTCTAGACAATTCTGCTCGTATCCCTCGTTGACCCACCAGTGAGAACAAATTTTTTCTATGTCCGCACGCCGAGCTGGACACTTTGTTAGCATGTCCTTTATGAGCGGCGAAGCGGCTGAAATATTAAATTAATTATGGACCGATATTTTTTTTACAAAGAGATTTACTTAAAAATTGTTTAGGAATAATTTAAAGGCGACGATAACCAATTTTAAGGATAATCGACCCCACTCACGCGACGGAGTTTTCGGCTCGAAGTAATCCGATTGCGAAATTTGTCTGGTAAGCCTCTTAAAATTTGATCCATCGAAGGGCATAGCGCCGTAGACGAGAGTGTAAAGTAGAACGCCCAAGCTCCAGCAATCGACTTCCGGACCATGATAAGGAGTTCCCTTGACGATCTCGGGACTAGCGTACAAAGGACTTCCGCAGAAAGTGTTTAGCAACCGTTGCTCGTCGAATACGTTCGAAAGACCAAAATCCGCAATCTTCGCATTTCCTATCTGATCCAGCAGTATATTCTCCAGCTTAAGATCTCGGTGGCATATCTTGTGTTTGTGACAGTAAAACACAGCGATGGATATCTGTCGAAATATCCTGCGGGCTTCCGGCTCCGAGAGGACTTTTCTTTCGCTGAGATAGTCGTACAGCTCGCCGCCAGCCGCGTATTCCATTACCAGTACCATTTTCTCCTTGTTCTCGAAAACTGCAAAAAGTTAAAAAGTTAAATTAAATAAAAAATTTTTAAATTGACAAAATTAGTTTTTTTTTTTTTTTTTTTTTTTTTTTTTTTTTTTTTTTTTTCCTTCTTTTTTTTTTTTTTTTTTTTTTTTTTTTTTTTTAGTTTTCATCGTCGCGCGCGCGCGCCTCAGATACTCCCAAAAGCTGCGCAACTTTGTCGACAGACGCGACTACTATAATACAAAGCAAGGGCACTTGATAAAATAACTTAGTCTTCTATTTTCATAATTATATCTATATAACGTACATATATAAAACAAATTGAGTAAAGAAACTAATAATGATCGGGTCCGTATAATATTATGATGCTTACGGACGAGGGAGAGGGGGAAGGGGGGGGGGATAAGAGAGGATTTTTTTTAAGTAAAAAAAAAGAAAATGTTCGATTATACGAATCGATTTAGCACGAAAATGACTATGTATAATAAAAACGTGGTGTGAAATCCACGATCGAAGAGGGAGGATGATGATACTCGATGCGAGAGAGGATGCAGGATTTCTTCTTTCTTTGCTTTTTTTCCGAGGGAGATTGGAGGAGGATGACTGAAGTCTTTGTTATTAAAACTTTGGGAGCAAACTCGAGGGTAGTTCACGCACGGGCGAGCGGGTTGGACGATTTTTTTTCTTTTTTGCCGTTCCGAAATTCTGTTCTACGAACGGCAAACGTTGGATGGGTCGTTAACGCTACTGAGAAATATTTTTTTGCACGACCGTAATTGTTTTTAACGGTTGGGCTATTTTTATGTAAAAATGGTCCATCATTGCCAAAAATCCGCCATCGACAAATCGATTTATTAATTTTTTTCTTTTTACTGCTCGAACTATTTTTACGTAAAAATGGTC
>JAPYZC010004582.1:0-10106 GCA_030522665.1 Ichneumoninae sp. A BG-2022a | reverse complement strand
TCCGATGGCATCGCGGAAAAACCCAGGTGCCTATCGTGATCTACAGCAAGACATGCACAAGACGATGGATATGACGGGATTAAAAAGCTAGATAAAGAGGTATCACTAGGAATTCTCGAATAAAAATCGAAAGGGCAAAAAAAAAATCAGGAGCGCATACTTCCATGTATTTTTTCGCGTCAAACGCGTATTCGACAAAGTGAGACGTGACGATGTTATATTCTTTTACGCACTGAACGTGAATCGATCAGCCGTTTTGCATAAAAGTCTAAGACGTTGACGTTGAAAAAAGTTGAAAATTGAAATTTTCATATCGCCTCTTCATAAAAGTTCAAAATTGAAACTCGCAAAGCTTCCTCTATAAGGAAACCAAAAATACAGACGATGCTTCCTCATAGAAGAAACTTCGCGAATTTCAATTTTCAACTTTTATGTAGAAGCCATATGAACATTTCAATTTTCAGCTTTTTGCTTTCTCATAGAGGAAGCTTTTTTTATTTTTGTCTTCTTAATTCGGTTTTATGGTGGTATTTTATATCGTCCTTCCAGTTTCACACTAATATCTTGCGAGCGAGATATTTCCAGCAGTTAAGTTTGATTAACGGTACGATAACGAAGAAGAGCGAGCAGCTCAAGGAGAGATTTTTACGAGCCACGTGAGGACGTTAAATAAACTGGATACAAGGAACGGCGGCGAGTCCACGGAGACCGGGTGAAATGTTGTTTTACAAGCCATCCAAACGACTGTTGAGAGTCGACCGGTTCAACCACCGATCAGCAAGAGCAGCGGAATAATATAACGAGAGCAGACTGGAAATGCGATCATTTTTTCTCGACACGCTTCATTCCGCACAACAAAACGGAATAGAGAAGCTGGGCAAACCATGCTTTGACAGTAAAACTTGCGAGCGACAGGGGCGTATATCGTGTATATACACGTGTGCCTTCGAGGGCAACGCGAGTAGAGCAGGAGATTGCGTCTACCGTTGGATTTTTAATAATAAAAGCTCGGGGAGAGCGGCAGCGAATAAAATAAGGGCACAACGGAGCAAGAAAGTCCTCATTTCCTACGCAATAAAAAAAGTGTGCGGAAACCCAGGGGGATCGGCTAGTCTGGCCGAAATTCATCTGGTAAAGTGGGGAGCAGAGGGAATAAAGTTGCAGTGGGCAAACTCACCCGAGACGAGGAAAATTAAAATTTTCCTGAAGCGATCCGCCACCGACGATTGCGGAAGCTTGCTCTCTCGACGAGATTTTTTTTTATGAACCATCAAGCGTCAAATTGGTTGGAAATGTGCAAGGTTGGGGTCCCGAAGCTCGAAAAAAAAAAAATGGAAACAAAAAAAGGCGCGTCCACTATTAACGAATGCCGGAGAGCGAGGGTGTACCGCGGAAAGCAGACGAAGTAAATTAGAGGGAGAGTTCAAACCACTGTACATCCCATCCTTCACCGTTTCCGCCTCCGGCTCACTTAGCAGACCAACGTATTTTGTATTTACGTTCGCGTCGTTTCATTAGTTCTGGTCGCGGGAGGGGGGGGGGGGGGGGGGACGACTCGCGGACTCTCTGTAATGGCTCGTGAAATCTAGCTGTAAAACCGAGTTACGACGATGACGTCTGCTTTTTCAAGGGAGCTGATGAGGGATTTGTTGTGTGTGCGCGTTGCTCGCGAGAACGACCGGTCCAGATGGGAGATTTCCGGAATTTTCATCCGGGAATGAATTGTTTTCGGTATTCAATGGGGGAAAAATCGTAAAACTTTCGAATTTGTCAAGCTTGAAAGAACCATTGTGCGGATCGTAAATTTTACCATTGGAAATGTACCTTCATCGCGTAATTCGAGGAGGCGAATTAAAATTGTTTTTCCGTTCGTACACGCGGAAGTCCGCGCGATTCCTTTGTTATTGCAACTATAAAGGCGGAAAATGTAAACATAACATGCTCAAAGCGAAAATGAGTTCGCTTCAAGTTATCTCTCGACGTCGGTAAGCTGATATTGCACTTTCTTCGTTCTCTCGACGTTCGATATTGCGTTCTACGATTATCCAACGCGGTTGTCCGCTTTGTCAAGGAATACCTCGCCTCGGCTGTCTCTCCGTCGATCCTCCCCGCGGAACTCGTTGGCTTTTAAGTAAATTAATTCCGAGCTTCGCCGAAGCCGACGAAGCTGCGCAATTAACAGCATGTCGTGTTATGAGAGGCACAAGGCGCTGGCAAAATGGAAAATTGACTTGGAAAAATTCCGCCCGATTAGTACGACGAGGGGGATTCGATAATGGTTGGAGTCCTCCGAGGTAAACTCGCTTCGGGACTATCGATATGCGGAATAACTGATTTATTCAACGATACTCAACCGGCTACACAGTAAAAAAAAGTTTATTCTTTTTCCAACAAAATATTGTTCACAAACATCTACAATTTTTCATTTGTTAATTTTTATTTTTATTCCGGGAGAGTTTTTTTTTATTCCGGAAGAGTTTTATTTAATTCGGGGAGAGTTTTATTTAAATTCCGGGAGAGTTTTTTTTCTTTAGTGGTAGAGATTTTGGTAGAGATGTTTTCTGGTAGAGTTGTGAGTGGTAGAGATATAAATGTGCCAAAACTTGTACATTCAATCTAATGTACAATTGTGACGAAAAATTAATGAACTTTGGGAGTGAAATTTAAAGTACATCATTGGATTTCAAGTACTTTTATAGTAAAATAAAAGTAAAGTGTTTCTAAAGCTTCTAATATAATGTACGTTAATTTTCCATCCCAATTACACATGAAATTTAACATACCAGTTTATGCGTAAAAACCTCGACTACAAGTACACTAAATTTCATACGAATCTTTTTAACAGTGAATGTTTAAAACCTTCTAGGAAAGGCTATGAATGAATACGGGTTAAATCGATTCGTATGTTCGTAAAGCTTTGCCCCCAACATAGATGTTATTTCAAATTCCAAACGTCATTTTCAGCTCTCGACCTGAAGGAGTTTATCGATCCCAAGAAGATTCCTCCGATGGTCCATCGGGCTTTATCTGCCGGGACATCATCGCGCCCCCGCGAATCAGTCGAATGAGCAAGGATCATGGAATCGATGGGACGCTATACGAAAGGGCGATATGCAGGCGACGGCAAGATACGATCCTATCGCGATAGAGTGGCGACGAGCGGAAATGAGAAAGTGTCTCGCTGCCGGTGCTTGGCAGTCGATACGAAGAATTTCTGGGCTTTTAAACTTAAACCCCTGGCAGTCGCGCATTTAAACGTTTCCAGCATTCCTGGCAGCAAAAAATTTAAAAAAACGGGTCCACCTCTACGAAGCAGACAACTTCCGTGACAATTTTCCAATCGCCCCGATAGCAGGTTTCCCCCGACCGCGGTACTTCCGGGATAACGGAATGAGAACATTTACACCACCCAATTAACGGCGCGGATAGACACGATAAAGCGTGGTTTTTTTTTAGCACACACCGATACGATTTTGCTGCGGTGAAATCTGCGGCAGTTGGCAATCGACAAAGTGACCAGAAAGCACAGATTTTGTGTTCCCGATTTCTACCAAACCCCTGAATTAATTTAAGCAATTACTGGCTTACTTTGTTTTAACTCTCGTATCGGTCATAGCAGTGAGCTAGACGAAATCTCGCGTTATCAAACGATATTCTATTTTGTCTCTGTCAGCAATTAATTTCAATCGCTTGCTCTTTTGGATTCACCAAAATCTACCCTATTCGTATTTTTCTACGAATGTTTTTTCGTGTTTATTGTATCCTATTTGTGTGTACCATTAAGGTCACAAATGTCTATTGTTCGTTAAAGGCTAATATTTTTAGCAATTTTGTTAAAGGTCTTCACCTGACACACATAAATATTCTGTTCTATTCTACTTGTTAACTTTTTTAACCAATGTTTTACAATTCGTGAAATTATGTGTACCACCCAATTAACGGCGCGGATAGACACGATAAAGCGTCGGTTTTTTTCTTTTTTAGCACACACCGATACGATTTCGCTGCGGTGAAATCTGCGGCAGTTGGCAATCGACAAAGTGACCAGAAAGCACAGATTTTGTGTTCCCGATTGGAGCCCCGATTACCCGGAAAATCCCGTCGATTGTCTGTGCCATTGGAAAATATCGCGTGTTTGGTTGGAGTTCATTAAATGCGTTGAGCTTACGCGAGCGTTAATGCATGTCGGGGCGAAAGACACGCACGCGGAACCGGTGCAATTAATGCCGTGCGTTGTGGGGCCGATATTTGTTCGTGTTCTATTGAAAGTGCGGAGCGCGAGCGACAATCGTCATCGATCCTCATCGCGGCCATCGCGGTCTCGACGATAATTAATATCCGGGGTTAGTATATCAATCGTCAGCGTGGGTGTCGAGTTTTCGCGGGTCGAGCATTGTCGGCTGTACACGGATCTTGGGGAACGAGAGATCCGACGCGTACATTGTGCGAATGATCGCAGGACGATATATCGTGGAGTCGGGCGAGGATGAGAATCATGAGCCTGTACAGAGTAGACGTTCAACCTTTACCGGTGTCCCACGTAGGCCGATGAGAGTGCATTAAGCTCGTGCCTACACTCGGGGGCGTCGTCATCACGGCATTCCCCTCTCATCTCCCTCCGTCGCGAGAACCTTCCAGCAACAGACTCTCGGAGGACTAGAGCATTAACTACCGACTTGAGAGATCTCACGAGCACGTACCCATCTACTTAAAGGTCTCCCGAGTGTAGGACGCGACAAACAGGCTCATTGTTCGGATAATCTTGTCGTACCGGATGATTCATATCGCTCTGTGGTCCTCACATCCGACAAGGCGTTCCTGCAGCTCCGCTATAAGTAAACTGGCGAAGGATCTTTAAGGTAGTCCTTGCGAATGGTGTTCACTTCGCATAGGTTTCGGGGAAATGAAAAGAAAAGATCTGAAAAGAATCGAGCTTATTGAAGTTGCTGACAAGATTAATTCCAGAATGTTATTAACGAATTGATGAAAAATAAAATTGTTCGACAAACCTTCCGGAAACGTCACTTCTTTTTTTATGAAACGGCTTCGTTCACTTTTCTGAATACGTATGAATTTTTTTCAGATTTTTAAATTCACTTTGAACGTTTTTTTTATATATGGGAAAAACTTGTAGAAAGTCACAATATTCACAGTGAATTTAAAAATCTGAAATAGTTCATACGTATTCAGAAAAATAAATCATTTTCATACAAAAAAAACTGTGATGTTTTCGGGGAGATTTGTTGACAATTTTTATTTTTCATAAATTTGTAAATGACATTCTGAAATTATTATTATGCAGAATTAATATTTTCAGCATCTTCAGTGGTTTTATTTTTTTCGCATTTTTATACCATCGAGAAGTGTTTATAATTCCCTCTCATTTGTCTGAAACTTATGCAAAGTGAACACTAATCGTAAGGACTACCGGTAGGAGAAATACGACGGAAATATCACGATATTGATTCGAATCGAAAGTCTCTCTTTTCAAACGCATTATTCTCGGTTCAAAAAAGTTATGAAAACCGTAAGCCGGCTTTCCCTATCTCTCGAATAAGAAATTCTTTGGTATAACGATTTTTTTTATTCAGGGTTTTACAATATAGCTATATCGACTGCGCAGCGCGTCCCAGACTCACCCCAACGTATCCGATAGCAAACGACTTTCCATCGACCCTTATCGTACTGTTCTTACTTTGGCCTCAAGTTTATCCACCCCATCGCATTTCTTCGCGTCTTCCTCATCCTCCCTCTTTTTCTGCCCTCCCATGGCGAGGTAGTCAACTCTCATTTCCGCTCGTCTGTCAATACCGCTTGCAGTGCCGGAGATACAATTGGTTTCGTTTTGCATCCACCTGCTCCATCGTAGACGAAAGGTGTCGAGAATCTTCTCTTTTTTTTAATTCGCCTATTGATTTATCTGCCGAGCAGTTTCGTAATTATATTCCTTTGATTTTATTTTATCGGCATTTTTATTTTATTTCTTTTTTTTAGTCTGTTCCGGTGAATTTTCAAGTTACGTTAGATTCTGGCAATAACTTCGCAGACCTCACCGATTTTCTTTTTAGACGAAAAAAAAGACGGCAAACATTATATTTCTACTTGAAACTTTTTTAGAAGTCGATACGAATATAAAGTAGGGCGTAATTTCCCGATATCGATGTTGGTAAGAACGTGATTAATGTCGGTGTCGCTTTCCCCGTGTTTGATCCGTCCATCCCGCGAGACTCGTACAACACTTGAAATCGAGCTCTTGCAATAAAATCGACTGAATTTTATGTACAAAATATTTCACGCTAAGTAGGACGTACAAGAATTTTTTTTTTCATTATTTTTTTTACTTCTATACAGATTTAATTTATTACGCATTTAGGTATTAGAAATCCAATTTGACACTTGTAATCGTCTTTACAAACATTATTTTATGCACCGAAAAAAGTTACACAAGATTTAAGCCTAAATGCTTTTCTGTTGTTGCATTCTGTTAAGAAAAAAAAACCGACGATATAGTGTCCACAAATTGATACAAGCGTCACTACATACGCGACCGAATAATCGAACACTTCGAAAAGTTAGTTTACCCAGCTTTTTATGTAGCTTATCTTCAGTATTGTTTCGCGTGAATATGACTTTTTCATTGATTTATTTAATAAATGACAAAGAAATTCTTTTAGTTGACATAAAGTGGTCGAGTGCGTACATCAGAATTCTTGAAATCTATGATTGGCCGAAAGATTAGGACATGCAGTGTCCGAATATATGGACGTGCCGAAAAACCGGGTCCGAAAACTAGTACATTTGGACTCTCGTGTTATTTTCTTCCTCAATAAAAAAAATAAAATATGTATCTTTTGTAATTTATCGATGTGTTTTGGAAACTGGAAACTATAAGCTTGACATTGGTTTCAGTTATTTTCACAAAAAAAATTGTTCTCGGCCAATTAATAACCGCTGGAATTTGGGAATGCTCTTAAGCTAGTACTTGCGGTACAGTCCCGCCAAACGTGAGTTTCAGAGAAAATTTCGAACACTTTTCGATGGGAGAAAAATCTGTAAAAATTCATACGTCTTTAGAAAAATAAACGAATTATTGTTATGGAGGAAAATAGTCAAGTTGCCGGGCAATTTGTTGAATAATAATTTGTATCTTCAATTCGTTAATGACAAATTGGAATTATTATTTCACAAAAACAATCTTTGCAGCACCTCCCACACACTTGATTTTTTTCAGATTTTTATCCCATCGAGAAGTGTTCGAAATTTTACTACCTTAACCGTCCGATTGGTACCTTTAACTTTCATTTGCCATCACGATTTTAAAAAAGTAAAAAAACGATACTGAGGTTCAGTTTCAAACTGTATCGACGTGTACGCTAGTATTCTGATAGATTGAATTTATCCGAATGGCGAATACCATGCGACTGTCAACTGAAAAGGCTATTCGGTGCGGTGTACTGTCCGATAACCGCAAACTTTAAATTGACTCGCGCTTATTCACAAAGCACACAGTGGCCGCGATTCGCTGTGGAATCGTAAGCGCCCCTCTACATATACCTATCGATGCGGTTTAAGCATACGATGTTTATAATATACACGCACGAATCATACAAACATACGAAATCAAGCCACGAATAACATATGTGTCCGGGATTTTGTGTCGCGCGTGCTAGTTTATTGGCAGGATAATTTATCCCCGTCGCATACGACATTCGAGAGCTAAAAGTCTCACCGCGATGTGCACATACGTGCCGTTACGCCCGTGATAATCGGGCTTGGTTACGGCCGTATTAAAATAGAATCAGCTAAAATATTATTTGATTCCCGTCCAAAAAAGAAAAATGATTGGTCTCAAATTCGTGCGAATATTTTGTCGCTCCGACCAGACTTCGTGACGAAACGAAAAAGTCATATATGAATACAACTATAATATATTTACATGTTTTTTTTTAAATTAAATTTGAAAAAATCTTCAAAGCTGCTCAACGGTGTCTCAAAATAAATAATTTTGTAACTGCACTTTCGCAACAGGTGCAACGCCGGCAACGGCAGCAGCGTCGGCGGGAACGACCTAAATTTCTTATACGCTAAAGACTACGTCATTCGGAACGTACAGGCCGGTAATCACAATGATCTTGTCCTCGCGCCGTCCACCTACGGCAATAACGCGTATGAATAATAAAAAAAAATTGTGTCAACGACGAGGGGAAGAAACCGGTAAAACCTTGAACGAATCGTCATCAGCTGGTTCGCGGACGACAAAAGAAGGGTCAGGGGGGACAAAATGAGCGTGGCTGGTCATCAACGCCGGCCGACGGAAGTGGATCACCTTATTCGATAGATTCGGCCGCCTCCCCTTTGGACGCAAGTTACTCTAGAGATAACTGAAACGACGAAGGTTCACCGGTAAGAACTAACCGAGGGAAAAAGCTATCGGATATTCCTTTTGCCACGGCTTGATACTTCAAAGCTTTTCCGCAGCGTTTGAATATTAACGAAAAAAAAATTAAGGCATAAAAAAAATACCGCAAAATATGGAGCGGCTGAAATGTGCAGGGAAAAAAATGCTTCAGACGGCGTAAACTAAAGTACGCAATTTACGAGGGTGCTCAGCGTCGGCAAACGGGAAATTTTCATACGTTGTAGTCTCCCAAACCCGTGCAGTCCCGTATAACCCCTCCAGGTCGCTCGAAAGAGGTTAAAAAAAGCGCCACTTTATCATACTTATGAGGGGAGACTGCAGTGAGTATTTTTTTAATTTTATTTTTTCCACCGGAACGTGCTTTTTAGAAATGTAATATGCAATATTATATTTTCTAATTCCTGTTTTTTGTAATTTAAATTACTTCACCATTTTTATAGTTTGAAACGTTGCTTTGGAAAAAACATTAAAATAACAAACGAAATTTAAATGAAGACCCGGTTACTTTTTATCGATAAGAAACATCATGCTCGCGATGGCCGTAAGAAAACAACAACAAAGGCTCACTGCAACCTCTCCTTGACCCCTTTGATGCACGGTTCAGCACAATTTCCACCATCCCACTCGATTACTATATTTTCAAACCCGCTCAACAAAAAATTATCAAATTATTTACCAAAAAAAAAAACTGCTCGGCTTGTTGATAGAATTAATTCGAGAATAAAAAAGATGTTATCCAGCTCGTTACTTTTTAAATACGTGTATTTGCATGAATAAATTTCGCAAAGCTTCTCCGCAAGCTCAGAACCGTGCCTCAAAGGGTCAACGACAAAGCAAAACATCCCCGTGCAACATAAAACAAATTTGTGTCTCACACCTTACGATTTTTCTTTCTTTATCTCAGTGTGATTGTTTAACCCGCGTTTGTTCCCTCAATGGACCGCTTTGTAAATAAGTCTCGACGAATGCCAGGAATGAAAACAAATGACACTCATGGCCTCCACGAGTCACCTGTAGACCTCTCTGCGGGACGCGGCTGAGGGTGCACTCTTATCGATTAGAAGCGGCGACGAGAGCAACATTATTCGCGAACAAATTTATCACATACATATACATACATATATATATTTTAAGCGATATTAAAAAAGTTAAATTTTTTTTATTAAATCGACTATCAATCGAGTATTAGCGAATGGCACTCGCGCACGCGCACACCGTCAACGAGCCGTTGCCGCAAAAATGATTATCATTAGTATTACTGAAAAACACGGCGGAAAGTCCCGCATCGCGCGCGGGTCTTAAAGAGCCTGCAACGCGCGATTATCGGCTCCGAGGGTGGCACGCAGTGTTAAACACACACACACACGCACGGTAAACAAGGATGAACAGACGCGCGCCCGCGCGCTGAAAGATCCGTGCGAAATCAAGTAATCATCGCGCACCTTCCCGTCGCCCGACTCGTCACCGATGTACGGCACAACGGAACGCTTGGCTCTCGCCGTCTTCGCCCGATGCTCGCTCGGAGCAGCTATAATGTCCGTGCGGCGGGCTGTGCGGTACGTACGCGCGAGTCGCGGAGTGCTCGCGGGTGAAGCGCGCCGCGCGAGCTCGTACGGGAGAGCGGAAATGGAAATGGAAGCGGTTTGCGCTATCTCGGGGATGTGAAAAGGGGTGTGTGTATGTGTGT
>JAPYZC010004581.1:0-10106 GCA_030522665.1 Ichneumoninae sp. A BG-2022a | reverse complement strand
TACGGGAATTATACCTATAAGAATGAGAACCAGAGAACTAACCAAACGATTCGCCGCAACCCAAATAGAAAATATCAAACCATTATGCGTACAACCCATGCCAAACACAGTACATTCAATCAAACACCCAATACGTACAACGTACCAGCAACTCGAAACAATAAACAACGAAGAAATAAACTGACATTTGTAATTTTACGTACTTATACTTAAAATAATAATAAAACATTTTTATTGTAAAACAAAGAAAAGTGGCTGAAGGACTTCGGTCGATGGCCAATTGGCATCATACATGTAATATGTAAACGTCAAAATTATTGTCAATAAATACATTTACTACTTCAACTAAATATTTATTTCATTCAAGTAACTATTTGCTCAATTGAAATAAATATTTATTTACATCAAATAAATATTTTACTTGAACCAAATAAACGGTGGCCGTCAAATAATTTTTTTTTCCGAGTGTGTCGGGCGCCTGTCGGAGTTTGAGTGAAAAGCGATCGGCAGGAATGCCAACCTGTTTTATCCGAGGGGGAGGGCAGGGATGAGATTGAATAAAAAGAAACTCTCGCTCGATGTCGCGCCAGATCCGATATCGCTTGGCACACGACGCACGGACCGGTGTAAGTTGCTTTCCGTTGAAACTTCATTCTTATCGATTCCTCGCGGAGGATGCCGAAACTTGCCGCGCGTGCGACCCGAGGTCGGATCGCCGGGGCGTGCGACGAATCCGAGCGCGCCCGAGCCGATTCCAAACGGAGCCGGTCGGTAAGAAAAACTGTGATCCGTTTTGGGTGACTCGAGCCTTCGAGTACCGACTTCTTGCCGATCGCGAACAGCCTTCTTTTAAGCGGATAGATGATACAGAAGTTCGCAGTAAATTTTATTCTTCGTTGTCAAAAAGACTAAAAAAAATTGTATGAAATTTAATGCACAGGACTGGTTTTTATGCAAAAACTGGTATATTAAATTTCATGTACGACAGCGATGAAACATCAATGTTCAGTGTATAAAAAAATATTGGAAACACTTAATTTTTTATAATTTAAGGTTAAGTTTAAGTTTTTATGCAAAAACTGGTATATTAAATTCCATGTTCGACAGCGATGAAAAATTAATGTTCAATGTATTAAAAATATTGGAAACACTTCATTTTTTATAATTTACTTTAATTTTCATAATTCACTTGAATTTTTATAATTTGCTTTACATTCAACGAAAAAGTATATTGGTTTTTCATCAAAATTGTTCATGAAATTTAGTATAGCAGTTTTTTGCGTGAAAACTTTCGGTCCGGTGCATTAAATTTCATAAGAATATTTTTTAGAGTCGACAGTACAGGAGGATCGAATTCTCTCGGGTGAGATGAATGCCGGTGAGAAAATTGGCAAATCTCGTCCGGCGCTCGAGGCCGTAGAGATAGGGGGGCAGTAAACGGGACGGTAATATGAGCTCGCAGGTAGAGGCGGCTTTTGAGTCGAAGGGTTGGTGAGAGGGAGCCGAATGGAGTCGAGCGACTTCGCCCGACCAGGCGAGAGAGAAGGGGCGGCGAGTGACGAGCCACGTTGACGTATAGCGCCGGATTGCGAAGGGTGGCGCGTGAATGGCTCGGTCCGGTAGGCAAGTAATTATCTCGAGTTACCAAGCCGTGTGTTGGCATTTCGGTTCTATCAATATTGTCGCGCGAGGAACGACGAGGGATCGCCCGGTCCGTCGCCCCGGGCGATTCGCTCGCCCCATCGTTGCGTTGCATTCGCGAACCCTTCAAAGCCCGGCCTCGCACGGTTCCGAGAAACATCGAGCTTTCGGGCCGATGCTACTGCAGCTCGGGCTCATTATCTTACCTCTGTCCGGAAGGCTACCTGAACGCCCGCTGGACGGTAAAGCAGCGGGGAAAAACAGTGAAATCGATAACGGGAGCTCACAGGGAGGGTCGAAGATCTACCTTACCGACGAAAGCTCAAGTTGCCGGCTGGGTGAACTGAAATTGATATCCGGCGAGCGAAGGATTATCGTTCACATTGGTACCAAGGAATGTAAACTCTGAAATCTTTGTTTATTATCTGTGTCAGAGATTTTTCTTATTTTTGGGAAATTAAGTACGTACGTGAAGTACAGATGTCCCTTTTTGGTACTTCAAGTACGTACTTGAATCACAGATGTACTTTTTAGTACTTCAAGTACGTACTTGACGTACAGATGTACTTTTTAGTACTTCAAGTACATACTTGCGGTACAGATGCACTCTTTTGATAATGCAAGTACATACTTGAGGTATAGATGTCGTTTTTTGGTATTTCAAGTACATACTTGAGGTACAGATGTACTTTTTTGGTACTTCAAGTACATACTTGAGGTACAGATGTACGCTCGCATTACGGATACTCAATGAGTAGCATGATATCCTGTTTCTATTAATATATGATTATCTGTCCAAACTTACCAATAAGTGTGATTTAGATGAGAATTAAAAAAAAAATTATTTCAGACGAAAAGTGGGAACCCATCTCGTTTTTTTTAAGAAATTATTTCATGGATTTTTTTGTTAAAGAGGAGAAAATGAAGAATATATTAAAAATAGCCTAAATTTCAATTAACGATCTTTTACAATAAATTTCGCTGGTAAATTTTGATCATTCACATTTACGAAATGTAAAAACTTTTTAACGTTACGAAAAAAGCTGCAAACGAATTTGCACATGTCTTCCCCATTTACTACAATTTCCTCTACGAGTAAATTTGGAACGTACCTTCGGTTCCAAGATCGTCCGAGAGGAAGTATAGTTCTTAGTACGTTATCGTGACTCGTTAAGTACTCGCCGTATCAAAATTACCCCGTCAAACTTGCGCAATTGAATTTCATTTTCAAGGGTGACGTCCCGACATGCTCGTGTCATGAGACGAACGTGGAACGGAAATATCACATTGTATTCCGCTAATGAATAATTCAACAAACCTCCCATTACGTTGTTATAACGGCGTCGAAAAGCGTCTTCGCGAAAGCGAATAATACAATTCTGAATTAAAATAAGAAAAAAAACTGGAGAAAGAAAGACATTACGAAACTTTAGCATAAACGTTTACAAGCACCCTGGAATAGAGTAATTGCTCCCAGACTGAAATATAATCAGCATGCATAATTAATTGCAAATCGCGTTCAACCCACCCAGTCACGATCCAAGAAAGAAAGCCATGCAACTTAAATATTTTTCTCAAATTTCTCTTATTTCTGGTCCAAAAAAAATCCACCAAACACATTAATTGTTGTACACAAGGACATAAAAAAATCAATAAAAAAAAAAAGAAAAAACTGGAAAAAGAAAGACATTGCGAGAATTTATTTATTTATTTGTTTACTGGACACGCCCTTTTACATAAGAAATTCAGATACCATAGTAAGTAAAAAAAAAATTAAGTTCCAATTAACAATTGTGCGGTTTAGCATAAATTTAATTTAGCACAAAAGTTTGAAAGCACTCTGGAATAGAGTGATTGGCCCCGGGCTGAAATATAATCAGCATGCATAATTAATTCCAAATCGCGTTCAACCAACTCAGTCACGATCCAAGAAAGAAAGCCATGCAAATTAAAAAAAAAATCTTTTGTTTCACTTCCAATAAAAATCCCACCAAACACATATTAATTCACGTATACCACATCAGAAAATCATAAAAATTTCTCGCAAACAAATGCCTAAAAAAAAAGAAAGATACATATACATATATAGAAAAAAACCTAATAACCCGCATAAATTAGAGAGCACCGATTAACTGTTGATTTATTATCAGCCCCGAGTTCTCGAATTCCACCCGGGACCGCACGCGATCCCGTCGAGGCCCCGAGACGTCGAAAAAAGTGAGACGCGCTCGGCCGATAACGCAATTTTCTTTCCCTTTTTTTTCCTCTCGCTCCCTCGCGCGATTCCGTTCTCCGCGTAATCGAGTTTTATCGTGCGAGGCTCGAGAAACAAATGGGATCTCTCATCGACACTCCCAGCGTTTCGTTTAAGGTGAGAGGTCAGCGAGCGTGTCCCGTAGGTGAAGGAACGATAGTAAAAAAAAAGCTGAGAAAAAAAAAATAAAAAAAAAGCTGAGAAAAAAAAATAAAAAAAAGCTCCGAGACTAGGAGCGTTCACCCGGTCTCGCGTCGTCCTCGCTTATATCCGTTTCGCTCCCGCACACGTGGGCCAGCGGTAAACCGGCAACGAGTTTAGTCCCAACCGAGCGAGAGATCAATAAACGAAACTCTCACGCCGACACGGGAATCCACGGTCGTCGCACCAAACTTTAACACTCTCCTTACCGCAAAAAACGCTGAGCTTACGCTCCCTTTCGAGCCGAGCTTGCGACAGCCTTTTCCCAACCCGCCGCACAGGTGCGGACGTCAAAGTAATAGTGCTTATATGTATTTTTATATTTTTAAATATTTATCTTTAAACTGTAAATTAATTAGTATGGAATTTAATGCACCGGACAGGAAGTTTTTATGCAGGAACTGGTACATTAAATTTCGTGGACAATTGTGACGGACAATACATTTTTAGTGTATTAAAAAGATTGGAAATATTTTATTTCACTGTAAAAAAAAAAAGATTGTAAGTTTAATGTACTGATCTGGAAGTTTTTATGCAAAAACTTCCTTTTATGGAACATGAAATTTAATGTACAATTGTGTTGAAAAATTAATATACTTTTTCATTGAAATTGAAGTAAATGAAAGTACTTTTATAGTAAAATTAAGGAAAATTTGTAAAAATAAAGTATCAATAGTGAGCATTAATTTTTCATCGCAATTGTACATTAAATTCAATTCAATTCATATACATTGAATTCAATGTAATGCAATGCACAATAAATTCAATGTGTATGGAAGTTTTTGCACAAAAACTTCCAGACCGGTACATTAAATTTACAATTTTTGTTACTGTGTAGTTTTAGAATGTTTTGTACATTTGTTTAGATTTTTTAAATATTTTAAATATTTATTCTTATTTTAAAAAATTTTAAATATTTGTTTTCATTATTTAAATACCTAAACTTTCACGGGAAGTCTGCATGATCGATCATCCGCGTCCGACCTCGTCGAATTTTGCGATACATTTCGAAAAGCTTTTAGAAGTTAAAGGATACGTTTTTTGGGTCAAACGCGACGGTGCAGACGCGGAGTTAACCCAAGGCTATCGATCAAACTCGGGGAATAAATTCGAAATGGCGATGTTTCACGAATTTCTAAATTAAAAATAAAACAAACAAAAAAAAATCGGAAAAAACTTTCTTCCTCGACCTAGAGCGAGTTCGACCGCAGCCTTTCGTACCACTTCCGGCAAGCGAAATCTCGGGCTCCACACAATTAAAAAAAAGGTACGCACAACAAACTACAAAGCCCCTAAGAACTTTGCCTGTCTACAAAGCTCGCCGTGCAAAGTGATTTTTTACAAAATATAGTTTCCTCGTTCCTTTGCAGCGATGTCGTCACTCGATACTTGCGTTTCTTTGAAACGCGTTTCTAAACCCCGAGTTTTCCAGCGTAATGAGCTTTGAAGCGAACTCTACACCGACCTGCATCAAAGGTCGGATTATGCATGAAAAAATAAAAAAGAAGAAAAAAAAAGAATTAAAAAAAAAGAATTGTTCTCCACCTACAACTTTCTGAAACGAGTGGGGGAAAAAGCTTGCACATGTGCTAGCGACACGGTAACGAATATGGGTGTAAATATAGTCACAAAGTCGAGGGCGAGCTTCGTCGCGGACTCGCGATTCGATGGGCGAAAAGAAAAAAAAATTAAAAAACATAAAAAAATTATGTTTGCCGACAGGGTCGCCTAGGGCTCTTTGGAAAGTGGGGCACGGGCTTCTATCGCGAGTCAATCACGATATTAGCGAGCTTCGGAGCCCGCCGTTCGCTGCGCGCACGCACACACACACACAAATACACACACATGTTGAGTCAGTTGACGACCGCACCACGTGTCGCGTGACACCGAACAGTTATGAACGTAGCTGGGAGCATTCCCCGATCGCGCCCCCGGCGCGATGAGCTTCTGTGCAACACATTATTATTGCATGGAATGTGTCGCAGTCATTGACACATTAAGGGTGAAAGTGTCATCCCCTGCACACAATAGGTCGTTCTTAGCGCCACTTTTTTCTTCCGTTGTTATTTTCTGTTTACAGTACGCAGCGCCTTTCGCGGTCGAGTTATAGACCGAGGCATAGGTGACTACAGTGAAACACCGATTAAGGAGGGAGTCTCGCTGCGCGCCGACTTCGCATAAGTTCGACAACAATAAGAGAAAATTGGAAGTACTTCTTGATGGTGTAAAAAATCTGAAAAAAATCATGTATACTAAAGGTACTGAGAAGATTAATTTTGCACAATAAGAATTGCAAAATGTCATTAACAAATTCATCAAAAAATTAATTGGTTAACAAATTACCCGGCAATAAAACTTTTTTTTCATGAAAATGATTCGTTTATTATTCTGAATACGTATGCATTTTTTCAGATTTTTAAGTAATCGTTGATTTTTAATTTTTTTATATAGGACAAAAATCAACGATTACTTAAAAATCTGAAAAAATTCATACGTATACAGAAAAATAAACGAATTATTTTCATAAAAAAAAAGTATTGTTGCCGGGTAATTTGTTAACCAATTAATTTTTTGATGAATTTGTTAATAACATTTTGCAATTATTATTATACAAAATAAATCTTCTCAGTACCTCTAGTATACATGATTTTTTTCGGATTTTTACACCATCAAGAAGTACTTGCAATTTTCTCTTACTGTTGTCGAACTTATGCGAAGTCAGCGCGCCGCGAGACGCCCTCGTTAACCGGGAGGCTCAGCACCGAAGACTCCACGGATAATCGAAATACCGGCACATTTATATCTCTACCACTCATGACCCTACCAGAAAACATCGTTTCCCAAGTATCTCTACCAGAAAACAAGTCTACCGGATTACTCTACCGAAAACGACAGTTTTAACAACTCTCCTAAAAAACATCTCTGCCATATTACAACTTTACCTGAATCAAAATAAAACTGTAAACCGGACTTGAAATAAAACTCTACCGGAATTGATCGACAAGTCTACCGGACTTGAAATAAAACTCTACCGGAATTGATCGACAAGTCTACCGGACTTGAAATAAAACTGTACCGGAATTGATCGACAAGTCTACCGGACTTGAAATAAAACTCTACCGGAATTGATCGACAAGTCTACCGGACTTGAAATAAAACTCTACCGGAATACGAGGCTAGACAGTAGCCTTGTTGGGTAAACCAGCCAATGAATGGACAGGGCCAATGAATGGACACTTTCCATAAGAGCACGTGCATAAAAAACGTTCATTCATTGGCTCTTTCATCTGCTTAACTATCCATTCATTGACCGGTTTACCCTATTCCGGTAGTCTTATTTTGGTTTTTTACGGCCCGGTAGAGATTTTGGTAGAGTTATAATACGGAAGAGTTGTTCTCTGGTAGAGTTCTGAGTGATAGAAACGTAAATGTGCCGAAATCCCGGTTAATCCGAACTAGACAGCGAAAGTATATACGAAGATAAGGGTAAATGATATAACTTTATTTTAGTTACCATGACCTCTGCTAGAATTTGCACTTAATTGTTAAATAGTGTGAAACAGAATGTAAAGCTTTGGATTTTTTTTACATTAATAGTACACAAACTAGTCTTTTTTGGAAGTACTCAATGACTTTGGTTTGCTCCGAGTATTAAAAAAGAAAAACCTCGGGAGACATACGGCTAATCCGCTTCCCGGTTAATCGGGGTTCTACTGTACTGGAAAAAGGGTTTCTGGAAAAATGCGGTTTTTCCATGCCCGCGAAAATAATTCGCTATTCATGATTCATAAACAAGGCGATAATATGTCGCAGTCATTGACACATTAAGGGTGAAAGTGTCATCCACTGCACACAATGGCTCGTTCTTCGAGCCACTTTCGTTACGGTGTTATTTTCTATTTAAAGTACGCAGTGCTTTTGGTAGAGTTATAATACGGAAGAGTTGTTATCTAGTAGAGTTCTGAGTGTTAGAAACGTAAATGTGCCGAAATCCCGGTTAATCCGAACAAAACAGCAAAAGTACATAAGTCGATAATGGAAAATGATATAACTTTATTTTAGTTACCATGACATTTCCAGAACCTGCACTTAATAGTTAAATAGTGTGAAATAGAATGTAAAGCTTTGGATTTTTTGTACATTAATAGTACATACACTAGTCTTATTTTTTAAGTACTCCGCGACTTTGGTTTGCTCCGAGTATTAAAAAAGAAAAACCTCGGGAGACGTACGGCTAATCCGCTTCCCGGATAATCGGGGTTCTACTGTACTGGAAAAAGGGTTTCTGGAGAAATGCGCTTTTTCCTTGCCCGCGAAAATAATTCGCTATTCATGATTCATAAACAAGGCGATAATGTGTCGTAGTCATTGACACATTAAGGGTGAAAGTGTCATCCGCTGCACACAATGGCTCGTTCTTCGAGCCACTTTCGTTTCGGTGTTATTTTCTATTTAAAGTACGCAGTGCCTTTTACAGTCGAGTTATAGACCGCGGCGTAGTTGCCTGCTGGAAAAAATGGCTTTTTGACGAAGGAGGTTCTATTTTTTCCTTTCTCGCGAATACAATTCGCTATTCATGATTCATAAACGAGGCGATAGAGGCAAAAAATAGCTTGGATACATTTTATGACCCTGAAGATATGGCATGGGACTAAATTTCATCAGGTTGTAGTCGGGCGTGTTTTTGCATCGCACAAACTTCGCTCGGCGAAGTTCGCTATGAGAGAGCTGGGCGGTATGTGAAATACATGATATATTTTCGGTATTTTAAATGCTCAAATAGTTCTCTGATATTCGAAGTACTTTTTGGATCAATCAAGTATAAAACCCAATATTTTTACATCAACCTCCACATTTGAATTTTAACAATGATCGTGAGAATATCCGGAAGCAAAATCTTGGCAAATATTAACAGAAGGGAATAAAAATGTAATGTAACATTTTTGAAAATTGTCATTGCGAAATAAATTAACAAATTCAAAAATTATATATTTTGGTTTATTATATATAATTATATATTATTATATATATGATATATAATTATATATTATTAAATTAATAAATTCAAATGCAAAATAAATCAATAAATGTAATAAAGATTAACAACTTTTGGCCCTATATCGATTTGTTAATTACAATTAAATTCCTAAAAAAAAATGAACTTTTCTCCATTGTCGACTTTGGGTGCGCGGTTCCACGTCCGGTACGTTCACCTGACATTGCGCGACATTCGCCGTCTGGCTACATTACCGTGGAGCTTTCGGCAAACACGTAGGACGCCTCTTATCAGCCTCGCATGCATTGTACTCGTCGGGTGTGCGTTATGAACTTTGAATGCAGCGCGGATGCACAGCGAGAGCCACGGCAGGACAGTGACGGTACACCGTATTTAGGGATATCTATATCTATATCTATATATACATGTGTATATACATATATAGATGTGTGCATATTTCCACATAGACGAGCGGCCGTCCCGGAGTTACTCTTGCCGGTAGCCGAGGCTCGTTTCGATCGCGGCCACACGCAGCCGAGAGAACAACCCGAGCGGGAAAGCCCGCTGACTGAATAATCGATTGTCGTTCAACGACCCTCTGTGTGCAACACACGGCGCGGTGCCCGAGAGAATCCACCCCGTCCTCCTCCCGCCTGCTTCACAATTTCTCCCCCTCCCCCCCCCCCCCCCCGCCCCGCGTCACGTATCAATCGCGCTTCGATAAATCTCTCATTGCACTCGCTACTCTTCGTGCGGTGTGTGAACTTGACGTTTCGCTCCGGGCAAACAGAACTCCTCGGGACGTGCATTTATATTGATTGCTCAATTTTTTTATCCGGAATAACGCAATTTAAGGATGAAATTCTCTTTTTTCTCAGCTTCTCGTATTGTTATATATTATATATAATATATTATATATTATATATAATATATTATATATAATATATTATATATTATATATTATATATTATATATTATATATTATATATTATATATTATATATTATATATTATA
>JAPYZC010004580.1:0-10443 GCA_030522665.1 Ichneumoninae sp. A BG-2022a | reverse complement strand
GCATACGTATTCAGAAAAATAAACGAATCATTTTCATAAAAAAAAAAAGTTTTGTTGCCGGGTAATTTGTTAACCAATTAATTTTTTGATGAATTTGTTCATAACATTTTGCAATTATTATTATGCAAAATCAATCTTCTCAGTACCTTTAGCATACATGATTTTTTTCAGATGTTTACACCATCAAGAAGTACTTGCAATTTTCTCTTATCGTTGTCGAACTTATGCGAAGTCAGCGCGCAGCGAGACTCGCTCCTTAAAACAATATTTTCCGTCGAAATAAGATTTAAAAAAGTTGAAAATTGAAATTTTCATATCGCTTCCTCATAAAGTTGATTTTCATATCGCTTCTTCATAAAAGTTGAAAATTGAAATTCGCGAAGCTTCTTCTATGAGGAAGCATTGTCTGTATTTTTGGCTTCCTCATAGAGGAAATACACACACATACACACACACACACATACATCCGGACATTTTTTCTAAACGTGATTTTTCGATGTTTTGGAACATTCTGAACACGTTTTCATTAAAATCTCAAAAAAATTTTTTTGCACCATAAAATAAAATTTCGGGTTGACAAATGTAAATAAAAAAAATGGAATTATGATGTAGATCGCGCCTATTTCCCGAGCGGAGAGCCGGAGCTCCCGGCCGCTACTTCCGGTTAGCTCGGTGTTCGCGTTCTGGCGCGTAGCGGCCGAGAACTGGATTACAGAAGGCGTTACTACACGGCAGCGTAGCGAGCAACGCCTTCACCTCCGACTCTCTTCCTCCTCCCCGAGATATACGGCCGAGGTTACCGGACTGTATATCTCTGTTTGCGGTGCGGTGCAGGTTCGTGGGAACGGGCCGGATAGCTATAGGCAACACGACAAGGGCCCGCCTAGCTCCTAGCGCTTTGCCGCGCTCCGCTCTACGCCCGCAAAAATACAGCTACGTGCCGGTAGCTCGCAGTACAGAAACGCTTGCCTTTCCGTCCGTCCTGTCTGCGAATGCCAGCCACGTTCCATCCCGCTCTACCAAGCCCCGGCGGAGAGAGAGAGTCGATCGGTGATTGGAGAACGAATTCGATCTTGGACTCTTCGAACTCTTCGACGAGAGTCAGAATTCGCTCGGGCGTGAAGCTCGTTAACTGCTGCTCCCCGCGTCGCTCTCCGGCCCGACCGGCACTTTTCCATCCTCGTGCCGGCTCGAGCCGGAGAGGGAGATTCAAAAAAAAGAAAATAGAGAAAAAATAAAAATATTGAGAAATCATTTCCGAGGTCGATTATTATCCGGTGCTTCCCCAATATACACCGTGAAATCTGGACGGGGCTTCGGGTCGAAGATTTTTCTCGAGTTTGTTGATCGCTATCCAAGGGGAGAGTCCGGTAATTGCCTTCGGGTTTTCTCTCGGTTCGTTTTATTCTCTGCATATTTGCTTTTCTATGATGGCTTCTGTAATACCGACTGGCTTTTGCCTCGGATGCCTGTTTGCAGGCTCGAAGAATGTGCCGCAGCACAAATGCTGTTTATTGGCTTAAAAATCAATTTTTCTTGTTTTTCATTCGTGAAAAGAATGCTGTTTTTTTATGGAACAATTAATGGGAATTATTGGAGGATTTTATCATTGATATTCAAAGAGAGCCCGTAATTGCCTTCTCGTATATTTGCTTTCCTAGCTTGGCGTCTGAAATGCTGATTGGGTATTTTCTCGGATGCCTGTTTGAACTCTCGAAGAATGTGTTGCACCGAAAATGCTATATATTGTCTTAGGGTCGAATTTTAAGCTAGTACTAGCACAATGACTGACGCCGCGTAAGTTCGAGAGAAAAAAGACAAAGATTACAAAAACTTCTGGATGAGAAAAAAATCTGAAAAAATTCTAGCATATAAAAGGCGATGAAAAGATTGTTTGTGCATAATAATAATTTCAGAATGTTCATAACAAATTACTGAAAAAAAATTGTTCAACAAATTACCCGGCAACCAAATTTTTTTTAATTACGAAATTGATTTCTTAATTTTTCTGAATACGTATGCATTTTTTCAGAATTTTGTCTAATACTTGAAAAATTACGATTTTAAACAAATTTTAACATAAAGGAAACAAATAACATTTGGGATCATTATTATAGACGAACAATCTTATCAGCATCTTCCATAAGCTTGATTTTTTTTCAAATTTTTATCCGATCGAGAAGTGTTTGTAATTCTCTTTTATTCCTCTCAAACTTAGGCGGCGTCGGTCATTGCGCTAGTAGTACCTTAAGACGAATTTGCAGTCGAACTTACGATCGAACCTAAGTTCGAACCCCAGTTCGAACTTGATTTCGTTCTTAAGTCTCAATTCACATTCGATCGCAAGTCCGAACTTCCGATCCTAAGTTCCACTAATGTCTTAAAAATCCAATTAATTTTTTTTTTCTTTGCAAAATATATATATTTAAAAAAAATTATCGACCGACTAATGGGAATTATCGGTCGGGTTTTTATAAATTGCGAGATCATTTTATTTAGATGTTTATTTTCATTAACGAAACGGAGTGTTTTATTTATGGTTCGGAAAGGATTTTTTAAAGATTATTTCAGGTCTTCACGAAGCTTATTTTAATTGGTTCAGATCAGCGTGATAGATAAACGTGTGCTGTAACAGAGGGAAAATAGTCGGGCGCGCTGTGGGGATCTCTATGTTGTATTTTAAACGAGATTTGTGGAATATAATTAAATAATATATACACCGGGCATAATAGATCGCATAACAACATCTATCTCCGGCGAATAGAGCCACGCACTGCACCCGGCGAATAGATTAGTCACGCGAACGAAATTCCCCGTAACTTCCGCGACGTTAGTCACCGTAACCGTGTGTGCGTACACGTTCGAGCGGAGAAATATATTTAACGAAACTCGTGGGTGTTGGAAATGTGCAATACCGCTGTGAGATAATATTCCTTCGCTGCATTGGAATGTTGTGCGCAATAAAAAAATTAAAAAATGAACATTTCCTTCTTCCTTCACCGAGTTACTATTTCAACTGTGTCGATGGAAAAAAAATTGCTCGTTAACCAAATCGAGTGAAAATAATCTTGTTCGACCTGACTCGGTCGAACAATAAATTCTCGAAAGAAAAAAAAAAGTTGATAACTTCCTTCTTCCTTCACCGAGTTATTATTTCAACTCTCGCGATGAAAAAAATTTTGCTCGTTAACCAAACCGAGTGAAAATAGTCTCGTTCGGGCCGTCCCGGTCGAGCGATGAATTCTCACCAAAAAAATGGCCGCTATGCATGTATATAGAGCTCTTTTTTCAATTACGCATTCTTGTTATTCGTTTTCAACAAATTGACTGCACAGAGACAACAAAAAAAATTCGCTCACTGTGTACCGTCGATATTTGCCGAGCATTTTTGCATGCGTGACGACGTCTCTGGAATGGGAAAAAAAAATAAAATAAAAGGACACGGTATAGATTAAATATTCACGCTCGTTGAGCATCGCAAACATACTGACGAAATATGATAGTGTCGACACGCGGATATTCCGTCGAGATACGTCCCAGGCGCCGGACTAATATTTATTCGTTCGCGATTCGCGGAACGTTCTGATTCTAACGATAAATATTTGGGAAGCGCATTCGAGCGAGGACTAGTTAGGAAACTGTTCAACGGCGCGTCAACATCGACGTTGCGTGTTGTCTTCACGCCGTGGATAAACGGCGAGGAGGAAAAAGCAGGCGGAACTATGTTCTACCTACTTTTAATTACGCCATAAAAAAATAAAATATTGTTCATTAAAATTGCAGCATATTTTTTTTATCTCTGACAATTTTTTTTTAATTAAATTTTTTTTTATCATTAAGGTCGCATCAACAGCTAATGGTTATTAGCGACCAGTATATATAGTCAAAATACATATAAAATGTTAGATACGTTACATATGCTATATTCGAGTTTTGAAATATCCTTTCGATGGGGATTACAGTTTGTCTGACAATATTGTCATACTATGTTCTAGCTACTTTTAATTACGCCATAAAAAAATTAAAATAAATTGTTGATTAAAAGTGCAGCATATTTTTCTTTATCTCTGACAATAAAAAAAAAAATTATTATCAAGATCGCATCAATTACAGTTTGTCTGACAATCCTGTTCTCACAAGTAATATTAAACGATAGACGAGACACATCCCACCAGCCGCACTAATATTTACTCGTTCGCGATTCGCGCAACGTTCTGACTCTGACGATAAATATTTGGGAAGCGCATTCGAGCAAGGACGAGTTAGGAAACTGATCGACGGCGCGTCAAGATTGGAGTTGCATGGTGTCGGCACGCCGGGGATGAACGGCGAGGTGGAAAAAGTAAAAAAAAAGATATCAAAAAGTTTAAAAAAATGGTTCATTAAAAATTCGCATTTTCTGAAATCTCCAACAACATAACAATTTCCAAAATTTTTCTTTTTCTGTTCCAATCATCGCATACAAAAAGTACTAAAGTAATAAAAAAAATAATTGCATAGATACTCGGACGGATATAATAAATAATAGCCCTTTCAATTTTTCAAATTATATATATATATAGAAAACAAAAATGTCGAATGATTTAGTTGATTTTTGAAAAATAAAATAAAATATTTTTAACAATCAAATTATTGCTGGAATAATTAACGCATGAGATTTTTTTTTCTCGATATTTTGTTTGATCAAACTCTGTTATCGAGCATGAGCGTAATCAGGGGATGAACGGCGAAGCACCCGGTACACAGGCCGATGAGGCAATGGAAAGCGAATATGTATAGTAGATAAACTCGGGGGACCCGCGCCGTGGCATTAATTAACCAGACCGATGAATTTATCATCGGTTGTACGAGGATGCGCGGATGATTCTCGCTGCTGAATTTGCATTGAGTACGCATGCTCGAACGCCGTAAATGTACTGTTGCAGTATTTTATAGATGCGACGGGCGTTTCCCCGTGAAAATTGTCTGGGTTGTATTGCGGTCCGGGAAGTATACCGAGCGCGATTCCATCCCGGTTTTCGCTCGTAGTGCAGATTGCGCGGCGGGCACGTCCGATTGGCCACTTTTGTGGGCAAAGCCGATTAATAATTATCGTTCAGTGGCCGGCTGTACCGGCGATCCCTGATTACGGACTGTACCAATCATTAGACGAGCAGCGAAACCGACGAACCAAACAATTATTGGGCAATCGATTTTATCACGTTTTACCGCCAGTTTTTACTAAAGAAATAAAATTGGAAAAAAAAGTGAGATGCGAATGTTCTGGCCGTTCGTGCCGGAATGGATTTTCGATTGGCCGACGTGATCGACTATTGCTTAACGTAGAGATCAATCAAATTATTTTCTTGAATCAATAAAATTCTACAAGTTCAATAATAGAAATCAAAATTTACATAATTCAAAAGAAGGGTTATAAAAATATACATGTTTTCGTCAATTATATCGGTATAGATTTTCGATTGACTGACGGATTGTTTGGCTATTGTTTAACGTTGAAACCAACCCGATTATTTTCACGAATAAATAATATTGTACAAGTTGAATAATTGCAAATCAATTTACGTAATTCAAAAAAAGGTTAAAAAATGTAAATGTTTTGGTCAATTATATCGGTATAGATTTTCGATTGACTGACGGAATTGGCTACTGTTTAACGTCGAGACCACGCCGATGATTTTTCCGGCAGAGTAAAATTCTGCAACTTGAATAATTATAACTGAAATTTGCCTAATTCGAAAAAAGATTTAAAAAAAATGTAAATGTTTTGTAAATTATATCGGTATAGACTTTCGATTGGTCGACGTAATTGACTATTGTTTAACGTCGAGACAAAGCCGATGATTTTTCCCGCTGAGTACAATTCTGCATGTTGAATAATTACTACTGAAATTTACCCGATTCGAAAAAAAGAAAATCGTAGCGTTTTATTGGAACTTAACAGGATAGACAACCGGTTCGTTCATCCTTTTTCCGATACAAATAACGGCAGAGCAGTCGCTATCGGAAAAAACTTTTCCGCCTATACATGTATATTCACCGACTCGGCGTGTTTCCATGGCTGAGCTCGAGAGTCACTGCAGTCGAGTTCGTGAGAGCGAATTCCCCTCTGGCACGACGGAGAGACAGAGATTCTCCGTGCTTCGCCGAAGATGAGGGTCTCTATCCCGATTGGCTTCTGTTGCTGATCGATCGCGTTACTCTCGTCCGTTTCTGATCGATACGTTCCAATAACATCGCAACCCGGACAACCTAGATATCCACTTCGAATGTCGCTTTCGTGAGAATTTCTCGAATTGAGATATCGCGTCAGGATCGTCCGGTCCAATGAAGAACACGAAAAGGCACATTCAGTGAATCGCGTCGCTCAGCTCTTCATGTATTATCGCTTTCAATTTTATCCAATACCCACGAAGAACCATCCTTTTTACAAAAAAATAAAATAAATTCTTAAAAATAAATTCTTAAAAATAAATTCTTAAAAATAAATTCTTAAAAATAAATTCTTAAAAATAAATTCTTAAAAATAAATTCTTAAAAATAAAATATTTCCTACAAAAGTCGATGCATTTTCTCGCGTCTCTTTATTTTATATTTTTCCACTTCCGGCCACTCAATTCCTGAAAGGTTGCAACACTTTTTCGTATTGCCTATGTTCACTTCGATAAATACCAGAAATCGCGAAGAGCTGTGGTTCATATTGTACAGTTAAAAATTGAATCGGCCTTTGGGTAAAGTTTGCTGTTCACATGACCAATCAAGAAACTTGGTGCCTTTCTTGAAGTCGGTTTTACGAAAATCACTTCAAAATTGTAAATATTTATCTAGAAAATTAACGGTACAATCGCGATTCAATAAAACCCTACAATTGCATTTCCAACCTTTTTGTTTTATGCCGATAATGCTAAATATGAATATCCATCGTTTACCCATAACAACAATATTTCCATTTTATTTATTCATCACACCCCAGTCAGTTTTCCTCTCGACGCCCTTTCCATTAGGGACCGTCGATAGACAAAGAATGCCAATACATAAAATCTCCAATATAAAAATATCCACAGACCCGCGAAACATCGTCGATGCTCCAGTAATGGAATCCTATATTATCGTTTACCCCGAAAAGTGGATTTTCATATTTTTCCTTCTTTCCGCCAAAGCCTTTTCCCCGTCACTTTCGCGCTTCCACCTTCCCCGCACTTATCCTCCCAACGCGTATCAAGAAGGATGATTCATTTATATCCCCATCCGCAAATATTTACCTTACTGAAAGACGCCTGCAGGTGGGGGGGGGGGGGTTGAAAGGACGCCAGAGACTGCGGCTCTAGGGAGTAAAGTGCATCTTCTATACATAGTTATTCACAATACACGCGGTTTGTATAAGAGAGCGAAGCGCCGGGCGAGGGTGGCTTATGATAATTAATAGCCGTAGTTGGAAGGCAGAAGCCTCGCCAGTCATTTCGCTGAATGGGACGTAATTCAGGTGCTCAACCGGCCGGTGGGCGGAGGGGTGGGGGGGTTGAAGTTTCTTGTGAATAGACCTTAATTCCTCACCCCGTGTTACGTCGATGCACCTATACATATACATATATCTGCGCCATCCATCCATGATGCGCGAGGTCACGACGTGTTCGCCGTGTCCGCCATCTTGGAATTGCCTGCGGGCCTTGGATGGGGTTGATTTTGATGGATCACCCCCTTAAGCAGCCCCGGAGCCCGTGGAGGCCACGAAGACTGAAATTTATACGCCATGGTTAAATCTCCCCCCCCCCCCCCCCCTCCCCCTCCCCCGACAACCGCCAGCTCTGCCCCCTATGGTGCTTGGGGACTAACATCCACAATTCGCGCTATCTGCCGTCATTCTTCGCCAACTTCCGGAAGAGACGTGTCGGAACACGGGAAACGACGTTATAATTATCGGCTGCGAATCGCGTCCGTCGGGTGCGAATCCCGAAGGCGCCCGGTGGCGCTCTATATATATGTGTGTGTGTATATATATATATATATGTACGCAGTGCCCGCCATCGTTTTCCCACCAGTCGACGGCCTCCGGCTACGTCCTCTCGGTGCACGTGCAGGACGCCAAATCTCCGCGTATAAAGGAACTATCGGAAAATTTTCACCCGAGCTCTATGATTCCTTTTTCTCACTTCCGGTTTCTCTTTTTTTTTGCTCTCCCGGGGCGCCTTCGATTCATGGCTGCTGGCTTCGGCGAGACGTACGTGTTCATCAAGTTCCCCTTCCTGCTGTTCGCTTCTTTTTTTTTTCGACGTCGAAATGGCATTGGGGAAATTTCGCTAAGCCTTCGGGATTCGGTCCCTGTTCGGCGGTGGAACGCGGATGGACGTTTCCGTCAATTAAATAATGCTTCTTCTTCGTCGCCCGAGCGCGGAGGGGGAAGATGAAAAAAAAGAAAATGAGCGGTGACAGGATCGTGACTGAACGTAGTCGGAGCCAATTTGTTCTTTTTTTTCATTACTTGTAGTCGTAGGTAGAGGACATGGGAAGCGAAGTCACATATGCATCGCGGTGTGTTGGGAGCGACTCTGGTCACGTGCATCTTGGGGGTTGATTTTGATGGATCGTCCTTGATTATATTGCTCGCTCTCTTTCTACGTGTCTCTCAACGACATACATGGATGTGTCACAATAGGCCGTTAACATTGGTTTCCTGCCGGAGACGATTCTTCTTCTTTTCTTCATTCTCGTTCATGTTGACCCTTGTTTTCTTCCTTCTCGGCTGTGTTCACTCTTTTTTTTCTTTCTGGACTTCGTTGGTTCTTTTTTTCTTCCACTCTGCCTTCATAGATCATCCTTTCGTCCCTCCCTTTTTCTTTTACTGCTGTTTATTCATACTTTTCTCGGGACATGTTTTGGAAGAGAGGCGAAGCGGACTCGGAATTATGTCGGCCAAAGAAACTGTCCATATTAAATTAGATTTTTTTTAGTCTTTATATTAAATTGAATTTTTTTTTATGTTCATATTAAATTCAATTTTTTTTTTACTGCGGCTTACTCATGCTTTCCTCGGGGCGTTTTATTGAAGAGAGGCAAAGCGAGTTTGAAATTATGTGGACCAACGAAACTAGTCACATTAAATTGGATTTTTTAATATTTATATAGGATTGAATTTTTTAATATTTATATTAAATTGAATTGTTTTGTATTCACATTAAATGCAATTTTTTTTTACTGCCGTTTACTCATACTTCCGTCGGGAAATTTGATAAAAGAGAGGCGAAGCGGGTTCGGAATGATGTGGGCCAACGAAACTATTCTCGTATAGCTGTTGTCGCCCCCTTTGTGTTTACTGGCACTAAACACGCCCGTACGACCGCGACGACGACCCGACGACGTAATCATTAGTACAGTTATACCACAGGATGCGGAACGAAAGGAAAAAAAAAAAAAACATTGTGGGGACTTTCGTCGAGTGTTTCCATCTTGACTTTTTATCTCGAGTTTCTCTCGATTTTGTTTATTTCTTTACCCAACCACGTGGCTTTGTTTACGAACGGCTCTCGTCGATTTATTTACTCACCCGGCCGCGCGCAGTTCTGTTTAGGCTTCGTAGGGGGCGAACGCGTTGCCTCTCGCTGCGGCCAGAGAATAACCTTGAACTTTTTTTCGTTCGTTTTTTTCTCTCCTTAATTTCTCCATCCGAGCCGCACAGATGGGCCGCGTTACGCACAACGCCTTGCGCCTGCTCTTAAAATTCCACACCCCGGCGAATAATCGGCGAAAGTTGGAAAGTTAATTAGCGGCCTTCAGCCTGCTTCGCCGGCACCTTCGACGCAGGGAGTGAGATTATTAGCACGATTGTAATAGGGAAAGCGTGCGAATCTGACCGGCAACGGGATTCGCTCGCGATACATTTGCTTGCCAATTTTCCACTCGTTCGGCGGCGACGATTTTATGGAAAACTTTAATCTCTGTCATACGAATTCGTTAATATGTAATATTTCATTCTTCCTCCGTGAATTTCACGGTGTCTGGTTCGCTTGCGGTTACCCTCTTTAACGGAATCCTCCATTATCCCGTTTCCTGTTTCATTACCAGAACTCGCTGCTCCATCGGAATACATTGAACTCGAATTGTACGTCGCTTCGCGGATATTGGACAGTTATCGTCACCCGGTTATTGAATAAAAAAATCACTGGGACACTTTTTTTTTCTTCGAACGATGGAAAGGTCGTTGAAACGCTCGGAGATAGTGAAATAATTATCGCAATGAAAACTTTTCAATGGAAATTGGACATATATTTTGAAAAATTCTAAACTGCTTCAAGTGGTAAATTTATTCCAAACACATTTGACTCGCAAACAATCAGTAGGACCGTCAGCTTCACCTTAAGGAGGTTGGAGCGAGTGGTGTTCATTTTGCCTAAATTCGAGAAATTCGGGCAAGAATTGCAAACACTTCCCAATGTTATAAAAATCTGAAAA
>JAPYZC010004579.1:0-10972 GCA_030522665.1 Ichneumoninae sp. A BG-2022a | reverse complement strand
ATCAGCATCTTCCATATGCTTGATTTTTTTCAGATTTTCATCCGATCGAGAAGTGTTTGTAATTCTCTTTTATTCCTCTCAAACTTAGGCGGCGTCAGTATTGCGCTAGTACTACCTTAAGAGCATGCGAATCGAGTATGAGACTAATTGCATCAATTAATGGTCTCTGTACTGCCACGGAACGATGATATTACTTGCCGAAGACATTTCTTTTTTTACGTCGTTTTTAGTTTATATTTAGCACAATATAAATACCGTTCCGATCGAGGTTTGTCTCCATTTTCGGATCCACCTCCCCCGCATGTAAACGTGAGTTTCTTCCTACATTTTCTATTTTTATTGGGGCGTCAAACACCGCTGTCTCCTGCCGCAACAGTAGCCGCTCGGATAATTCGATTATGTACGAAAATAGGACCCCGAGCACTCAAAGTGGGGATTGTTAGGCTCTAGGAGCGAGAAAAATTGGACGATCGGGATTCTCGTCAGTTCGTCGCGGCGGGAACTAAACATTGTCTGGTTGAAGCTTTTTCACATTTGAATAACTCAGTTCTAGTGGCAGAAAACTACTTCGTCATTTATTACGGCAATGTAAGACAATTATTTATATAACTTGCAAGCTTGAAAAATAGACGTTTTCGTCTTTCTGCGCTGCACAAAAATTCTGTTCTATTTCTTTCTCCATAAATTGTTGATTTCAACAAGATCTTGGCCTCTATTCCTCCGTTGGTCCTCGGTAATTCTTGATATTCACCGAGATGTACGCTGGAATTGCCGCCCATCCGACAACCATGATGAGGCCGTGAACCACCTTCTCCTGAAATAGGAATTGGAAGACAAAATTAAAGTTAATAAATCGATAATCAGTCTGAGTTTTGTCGGGACGACAGATTGGCGCTAAATAAATATTGTCGGCGATTTTTGTAGTTGAAATTTGATTATCGCATCGGTATATTTAATAGATTTCACAGACTTCTCGTTACTCATTACTCATCCAATTGATTTCACCGAGCAGAATTTCTTGCTTAATAATTTTTAACTATAGAAAGAAACGGCTCGCAAATAAATCCATGAACGCTCCCAGTTAAACCGCAATTTTGCGATAAATGTAGTTTACTAAAATTATTTTCATAACTATGCATTTCATGCGGTGTGGGCTTCCAGCTAATCGGTCTGGCTCAAAAAAATAAAAAAATTTAAACAATTTCAATATAAAAAAATAGCCCAAAAAATTAATAAAGAAATATTTATTGCAACGTTGTACTGCACGGTAAACTGTAAAAAAATTGTCAATTTAATGTACAATTTTTATGACAAATTAATATACTTTTTCTTTAAAATTTAAGTACTTTTATAGCAAAATTAAAGTAAATTATAAAAAATAAAATATTAACAATGTTTTCAATATAGTGAACCCTCATTTTTCATCACAATTACACATGAAATTTACTATTCCAGTTTTTGCAAAAAATCTTCCAGTCCAATACATTACATTTCATCCGAATTGTTTTTACAGTGTAACAACATTGTCTAAAAAAAAAACACTAGCAAAGGACCGCCTCGAAAGCCTAGCAAAATAAAAGATTCCCGAGGCGTAGCGAGTATATCAATACAGCGAGTGCGAGAGGGATAGAGAAACAATGGCCACGACTGAGCGTCGTCACATTCAATTTTTTTTATTGTATATATTTATTGTTTAAATTTAATCCTCGCCGCACAGCGCCGCCGGTTGCAATTTTAAGGATACCGCTACGCTCGGCTGGAGCAAAGTTCGTAAATTGGTAAGCGATCGATAGCACACGTGACGCCAGAATCGAGGTTACATAACGATTTAATAATTATTATTCTCTGGATTTAACGAGACTGCCTTAGCGAGAATATATATTGGTGGACTTACCGCGAAAGGTACGCGTACACGAGGCGGCGTGGCCTTGCCGTACGATCTGACGAGAGATCGATTCACCGATCTCGCAGCAGCGAGCTTGGTAAGGAGCTTCCCGGAGTGTATCATCCTCGGCTTCTTACGATTTACTGAGCGAACGAACGAATCAACGCGCAGCGCTATGGCAGATGTGCGTACACAAAGTAGATCCCAAGGTCAGCTGCTTTCGCTGGTACGGCGAACCTAATCGATCCCCGCCCCGCCTTTGTCGCCGCTGTGGGGAACGGTACGATTTTTTTTCCACGTTTCTTATCGCTCCCTCGGTTAGTCTACGCACGGATATCGTTCCGGGTGCGTGCGTCCCGGTTTGTTATTTTGGTAATACTGCGCGCAACTTCGGAGAGTCTTTCCGAGTGCGAAGCCGACGGGTCTAACAGGTATACGGCTTCGCGGCTGATGGGATCGACCACGTCGGCGTTTCCCGAGACAGGCAAATACATAGTTGAGATATTTACATTTCGTTATTCTCGTTTCAGGCCCGGAAGGTTGGTACGGATCGGTTTAACGACGCTAAGGATCGCATCCGGGCTCGAGTGCGCTCGAGCATGTTTCCAGGTAAGTCGCAGCTTTCTACGCTTCTACAAACTTTTTTTTTCGGTGATAGATAATTGATATCGCTGCGCGGAGCGTAATGGCCGGACGAGTTTTTGTACACGTCGAACGAGAAAAGTAGTCCACCCGCGATCGATCCGTGAACTTTGCTGTCGCGAAAACGGTGCAATAAATCATTTGCCAAAAAATTGTTCGCGAAAAAAGCGTGCTAAAGTGTGTATGATGATCGTGATATATTTTTTTTTACAGAAAAAAAGATTGTGAGCGACTAGTGAATTAAATGAAAGAAAATCTATCTGATTATCTTTTTTTTATCTGAAGGCAAAAATTTAATGATGGATTTTGCGTGACGATTAATTTAGGTGTATATTCAATTTTTACGAAAATTTGACTGTCGCAAAAAAAAATCGTGTAAGAACTGCGGAATAGATTTGATATGTAAAAGGTTGAAGAAATGTAATATTATTATCCTTAATTGATAGAAAAATATTTACTCAACCAGTCTCTTCTGTGTGAATTATGAATGAGTGAAAAAAAAATCTTTGTTCATATGAAAAAAAAATCACGTTGCTTAATTAATTTTTCAAGATATCTATTGGAATTTGGAGGAACCTCTTCCGACTGATTGAGAAAAGATCAAAGTAAAGCTTTGTTTTGGTTTATTGGTATCCGTACTCTCGATAACTTATTTCATGATACTGTGCGAAATGTCATCGTATCCAATGTGTATAATAAATTTTCTACAAAGATTCACTAGCCAGACTTGCGCGCGTCGGCTGAGCAGCATAATTATTGACGATAATTCTTGATGTTGACGGCGATGTAGGCTGGCACTGCCGTAAAACCAATGAACATTACCACTCCATGAGCTACTTTTTCCTGCAATGTAACAATTAAAATTTAATTAAACGTCGCTGTTGACAAAACAAGAAATAAAAAAAAGATCATAATTTTGTATAAACGTAGAATAGCATCGAGCGAAAGCCTCTGCGTAAAGAGATTTTTACACAATACTCTTCCCTGTTCTTTTATATTCTATCATGTTCATTTATGTTCATTTAGTTTCATTTATGTTCATTTATGTTCTTTTCTGTGCATTTATGATCATTTATGTTCTTTCATGTTCTTCCATGTTCTTATATATTCGTTTATGTTCTTTCGTGTCTTTAATTTTTTACGTTTAATATTGCCCTTTTGCACTCTTAATTTTTTGTGTGCCAAAAGCTTTTCAAACATTTCATCCACAATTGTCGAACAGTTTGAATTTAGCACGATAACGTAGGCGATAAAATTATTGGCTCAAATTGTAACAAAAACAATTTTTCATATTTTTGTTTTTTTCATCGGTGCAATTCCGTTGCCCGTAAAAGTTCGTCAGAGTGCCGATAATTCTAACGCTCGTTCTTATGCATTGAGCGGCGGCCGCGAGGTTAGCCACTGCCTCCACGTTAGAAAAAAAATCATTAGTCCGTGTCGTTCGAGCTCGATCGAATTACAGAAAACACTTCTCGAAACGAATCGTCGAAGTAACAAAAGCACATAATTGATATAATACGATGAGAACTGACGCTCGATTTTCTCTTTCCGTGCATATTGCATAATGATCAATGTCTGTGACAAAAAACAAAAAAACTGCATTTTCTTACAGCGAAGGATACCCTGACTCTTGGCGGCGTGCCGATGTACGTTCTCCTGGGAATAACGAATCGTCCACTCGCCTGGCCGATCCTGATGACTTGCTGGGCGGACAACATCTTCGAATTCCGTTCGTTCGAGGGAAATTGACGATCACACGAGAGCCGAATAACGTTGAGCTTTGAACGATTGCACAAACCTTTCTGCTCTGGGCAAGCCGGGTGCGACGAAAATTCGTCGCTACGGTTGCACCACCAAAGTCCGTAAGTCAGTCGCGAGTCTAACTACGCGTGATGATAAAAAGAATAACCCGGTAAAGGCTGGTGTCGATTTTTTATTTTTTTTTCGTTATATGTACGATATTGTTAGGCTGCCTTTGTAATTTATTGTTGAGTCCGTTGCAGCAATGGAACGCTGCTTTGATCAGCGCGCACAGCTTCGCCGCTCCTCCGTAGGACACGCCAATCGGTGTATCGGATTTTTATGTCATATATATATACGTGTCTCTAACGTACGTGTCGTAGGTCAGAGTGCACGGTCTTCGGGCATGTTTGACGGGTATGGTCTCGAAACTGGAAAACGTGTTTGGGCGAAGCAGACGAAAAGTTCAGTGAAGGAACCAATTCGAACGCAAGATCGTCAATCATCATCCAATGCATCTGCCCTACACCTTGTTCTTTATTTTCAGCACTGCGATACACTATAATCTCTGTGACAAAATTAATAAAAAAAACATTAGAACATGAAATCGTCGATTTGTTTTTTTCCGTTCTTTTCCATCTCCCCGACCGACGTACCGCGATAAACGCTCTATACCAAAAATGTTTGCTATACACCTCGTTTTTATTTTTGGGACTGCCCATACTCGATAATCAAAGTGACAAGAATAGATGAAAAAAAAAAAAAATGAAATCGCCGATTTGTTATTTTGATCGAAGATCCGTCTCCTCGATCGCGAGATACGATAAACACTCTGTATGGTAAATGCTTGCAAAGTGTGCAAAGACACCCGCTCAAAAGAAGAGCCGAGCAAATTCTAATATTGTAATTACCATAATATTGTAACGATCGAGCGAATGAATAACGTGCGTATTTGGTTTTGGGCGGATTTTATCAATAATGATAAACGTTAATTATCTCAGTAATGTCACATGTCTGTTCGCTTTGAAAGTCTCGTCGAGACCCTTGACATAACGATCGATCTTGTATCGATCGTCCGTTCGTTCGTCTATTGTCAAACCTAACCAATATCGTAGTCTTAACGATTAGTCCGCTACACATTCCTTACACTATTTACCACAATATAATCCCATTACAATATTAAATCAATGAGAGAAATTTACACAATTTCCATAGTCTGCATTCGCGTGACTGTAAAACCTGATATCCGACGAAAGTTTAGCCAGCGAATGTAAACAATAGAGAATACTCTGTTTAGCAGCTTAACTGGAACGAACTTTCCTTCGCGATGAATTTACAGTAGAACCCCAATTAACCGGGATGCTCGGGACCGAAGAGTTCCCGGGTAATCGAAATCCCTAATCCGACTTAGACAGCGAAAGTTTATAAGTCAATAATGGCTAATGATTCAACTTTATTTTGACTAGTTATATTTGACTAGTATAATGACCTTTGGTACAACTTGCACTTAATTGCTAAATAGTGTGAAGTTGAATGCAAATCTTTAAACATCTTTTTTTCATTAATAGAATTTAAGCTAGTCTTTTTTTAATACTCAGTCGCTTCTTGTTCCAAGGATAAACAAAAAAAACTCGAAAGAAGCAAGGTTAATCCGACCCCGGTTAATCGAGGTTCTACTGTATAAGTACGAATTATGCAACACGTACATGTACAGTTACACGGGAAGCGTGCAACGTACCCCGTACATTTTTCTTATCTCTAAGTCAATTGAAAAATCAATGGCATAATTTTCGACGAAACTCGTCGATAACACTAAATGCCGTCGAGCGTAAAGTTTCTCTCATCACAAACCTCTCGGCGACAAAGCGCCGATTGATTTTTTTATTCTAATCCATCCCTCAAAAAATCGGTGATTTAATTTGCGTAAAAATATTTTCTATCTCTCGTAATTGTTTTCGAAATCTATAATCCACTTTCTCGCGCGGAGCTAGTGCAGGCTGCGTGGATGCACGTTGGGTGCCGTGACGTCGAGTGTCCCCTCTCCTGCGACGTGCCACACACAACAAACGCACGCGTACACACACACACATACACACACACGTGGAAGTAAAGGTACAGTGCGTACTAAAGTATCCTAAATACGCTTGAGCGGCTAACGCGATAGACTTCGACGACTTTTCTACGGGCCGGACTTAACCTTTTCTTCTTGTTTCCACGCTCGCGTCTGTGACGATAAAAAGTTTCGCGGCGTTAAAATGTACACCGCTAAATGATAAGGAGCTATGGCTGCCGTAGCGATCCATCCTATTTCGCAATTTTCGAATGTGCATCACCAAGTGCTCGCGCGCAAGCTCGACGGACCTTTCGACACAATACGCACACACACACACAAGTCAACAGAGAGAAAGCACACATAGGGATAATACTGCTGTTCCTCTCGATGTGACTTCCTCGTATACGTTAAGATGACAAGTTTGCCAAAGTGCTTCGAATAACGTGGATGAGACAGCGTCGTAACGAGGAAATTATACGAGCGAGATGGTTGATCGCAATGACTTTGGAATCGTCGAGACATCGTTGAAAAAATTGCACCATCAGGATTTATCTGGCTTTCGCGATGCATTCGAATGTAAACATGGCCGACAGCGTGTTGTTGAACGAGTGTTTGTGTACGCCTAAAACCGAGTGCTCTGATACGAAGTCATAATAATCGAGAAAAAAATATGCTCACTAAGGACCCAGGTAAACGAAAGGACGAATTATTTGCAAAAAAAAAAATGCTCACGCAAGCCGCGCGATGCACGAATGTACTTTCGGGACACGCTCGTTCGTCAATGAAACTTATCGTTTGTATCGGATAATGAAAATTTCGATATTTTTGCATTCCCATTGTTTTTTTTTTTTTTTTTATTTAGGTCGGGTCTGCGAGACTTCGCACGTAGCACAATGTTTTGATCGTCGAAACCCTAATGTTTTTACGAGTTACCAGTGCGTTATTCGCGACAGATCGTCGACGATTTGACCGCGGAAAACAGCTGGATTATCTGGACGTTCAGCTGGCCGACGACGTTCGTTCGCAACACTAGATCGAATTTTTTGTTGTTGCAACTAATTACGTTGGGAAAAAAAGATATATATATCACCGTTTCGTAAATAATATTTCGCGCCTGTGACGGGAATGATGACTTTCACAGTGTTCGCTGATACCGAGCTTGAATTTTAGATTTTTTAATATTTTTTTTATAGCCCCATAAAAAACTTGCAAATTTACACGTTGATAAGTTTTTCATTGGTTCCATGGCAGAAAATTACTGGCTTAGTATTTTGACATTTTTTTTTTTTATTTCCATGTGCGTAACTGGGTAGTTTTTACGATATCGAGAAAGTATGACCTACTTTGTGTTTGCGTTGTCGAACGAGGCGTACTTGCTTGGCCTCACCAATACGGTATAGACGATTTGCTCGCGGAGACGGTGCTGGAGAGATAAATGGGGCTTAATATTTTTTAAAACATTTTTTGGTTCTTAATATATTTCAGGCTGGTGTCTGGGTGAGCGATGAACGTATTCCGGATCCTGATCCCGTGTGCGTTGCAGCCGAGCGAAGACAGCGAAGAAACGGGCGGCACTTGGAGAAGCGGAGGGGGTTGCTGGTCACTTGGACGAGGACAACAAGATGATTCGCATATGACCCATAGAATGGGAGCATCCGCTTCTACAAACTTTCCTGCCAGCGGCGGAGATCCCGTTCAGGCTGCGAGACTCTCCTCCTCTGGCAATGTCGATCAATTCGGCATCATTGTTCGGTACGCTTCGTTTAGCTACTTGTATTTATTTATGATCTACGATCATAGCTAGCGGAAGATTCATTGCACGATCTTCGTGCAATATCATGCTGAATGAAGGAATGCGATCACTCTAATAGCGCACAAAATTTGAGCCCTATATTTTTTTGTCCTCTGATAATGTTGATCAATTTGGAAGCATTGTTTGGTAATGTTCGCTTATTTATTTATTATTATTATTATTACTAACATTTACAGAAAGAAAGTTATTAACTTATATAATCTGCGTCAAAAATATTTTATCTATATATATAAATATATATATATATCTGATATCACAACAAGATCACATTAGCATACGCGAGTCGAGTCCGTTTTTGAACTGATTTACTGTTTATACATATGATTTACTGATTTATACATATATTTATATTTATATTTATGGTCTCGTTACAGAAGCCTAGCGGAAGATATTAGAGGATTGTTAAAATTAAGGTGGTTCGTAAGGTACAGGATAGAAGCAAAGTAGAAGGAGCCTTGTGGCCACTAAGAGCCATAAATGAAATAGCTACAAATTTACACAAGTCAAAACTATGATGGACATTATTTAGAAAAATTCGACATTGTATTACCCAAAATCGAAATTCAATCTTCATGCTAAGTTACGCTGAATGAAGAAATGTGATGACCTTAATAGCGCAGGAATTTTGAGCCCTGTAGTATGAGCAGTTTGTGAGTTGAGAAGGTTTAAAAAACATCACAAACTCAACTAACACACACATACATACGGACGCCAGTAGAAATCGGAGTCTCGATATTTTAGACTATTTTAGGTATTCTGACGATAAAAACCTCAATTTTTTAAGATATTAAAATATATTTTTTTTTTATAACATGATTTTTTCCGTGCGCAAAGCAAAAAGTATCTTTCAACGCAAGCGGAAAATATAAATTTCTAAATCTTGAGCTGGAATCTTAAGCTGGAGCATTATCGTAAATTTATTGGAATCTTCAAAGTTCATTTTACACACACCAGAAAAAAACTGTATGGCTTGCTACGTATAGTAGATTTTTCGGCTATTGCCGTAAAATTCGTTGATGTAACACATGTAAGCCATTACTACTTTAACGCTGTTAAGGTAATTTTCAATAGACATCGATTCATCGTTCTTATTAAAGTCGTCCGAGTCGCTGAAACAAAAGGACAATTTAGTTGTAAATTTAGTTGATATCAAGCATCGATTTTACAGTCACCTCAGAGGAAGAATCAGTGAACTAGTTTGAGGACAAATTGCTTTCACGATAGAAACCGCGGGCAGCGAATATCCGTCGCAGACGTACAATGGATCTTTGCCGTAAACCTGTATTGCAGGCGAAAACATAATTTTTTTTGCGGCTTATTAAATCAATTCTTTCGGGCAATTTGTTATTTTTCTATTTTAAATTCAGATATAAATTTTTAATTTTAAATTCACGCAAAGAACATTTAAAGATTTTTCAAGAAAGACATTTTTTGCCGCTTATTAAATCAATTCTTTCGGGCAATTTGTCATTTTTAAAATTTTAAATTCAGACAGAAATTTTTTATTTTAAATTCACGCACAGAACATTCAAAGATTTTTCAAGAAAGTAATTATCTTTCACCTTAAAAAGCCTTTCGTGGCTTATGGCTATTTCACGCATATACTTTATTTTCGTCATCAAATTATATACCTGTTAATTAATGCAATAACTATTTTTTTTTGTAGATATCATATTTCATCGTTGCCCGAAGAAATCGAAATTTTTACCAATTTCATAGCGCAAGCTGCCGCATCGTAGTGCAAACTCTTCGGATCTTCCCTCCACGGATCGATAGCCATGTCCATCCGCAGTTCGAAGTTGTTCACACTTTTACACTGACTCCACGTCTTTCTAACGTAATTCTCAACGTGAATCTGTGTGTCACGTGCCGTTTGCTCGGGTACCAATCTTATCGAAAACTTTGCCACCGTTAAAAAAAAAAAAAAAAAAAAAAAAAAAAAAAAAAAAAAAAAAAAAAAAAAAAAAAAAAAAAAAAGTGAACGCACCGTCGAGCTTCCGATTAAAAACTGACGAAATTTCTACCTGCAAGAAATTGTCGCGAGATTCTTGGGATCCGAATAATCCGTACTCGTCTCAAATCCGTGAACACTGATGCACGGTAGCCGAGTTTTATGAACCGCGATGCGGGAAGCGTTTTCCTTGTGTCTCATCCGTCTGACACCAATTTTTTTCTTTATTTCATCGATATCCGGATGAACTTTGTCGATAACTTCTTTCTCTAGCAGCGACAGTGGAGCTGCTTCTCTTACAACCTTTTTTTGTTTTAATACCTATCGATTAATATAATTCTGGCCGTTTGACCCTTCGCAGGCGAGTTTCTCGCCGCTTCGGAATTTTAAGGAGGGAGTCTCGCTGCGCGCTGACTTCGCATAAGTTCGACAACAATAAGAGAAAATTGCAAGTAGTTCTTGATGGTGTAAAAATCTGAAAAAGATCATGTATACTAAAGGTATTGAGAAGATTAATTTTGCATAATAATAATTGCAAAAAGTTATTAACAAATTCATAAAAAAATTAATCTGTTAACAAATTACCCGGCAACAAAACTTTTTTTTTATGAAAATGATTCGTTTATTTTCCGAATACGTATCAAATTTTCAGATTTTTAAGTAATCGTTGATTTTTGTTCTACAAAAAAAAATAAAAAATCAACGATTACTTAAAAATCTGAAAAAATTCATACGTATTCGGAAAAATAAACGAATCATTTTCATTAAAAAAAAAGTTTTGTTGCGGGATAATTTGTTAACCAATTGATTTTTTGATGAATTTGTTAATAACATTTTGCAATTATTATTATGCAAAATTAATCTTCTCAGTACCTTTAGTATACATGA
>JAPYZC010004578.1:0-10112 GCA_030522665.1 Ichneumoninae sp. A BG-2022a | reverse complement strand
ATTTTTTTCAGATTTTTATCCGATCGAGAAGTGTTTGTAATTCTCTTTTATTCCTCTCAAACTTAGGCGGCGTCAGTCATTGCGCTAGCACTACCTTAAGAGCAGACGCAACGAGCTTCCCGTCTACTTTCGTCGAAACAGCCACCAAGCGAACTTCCACCGAAAGGAGAAACATGTTTGGAGAAACATTCGGCCTGATGTTCTCTGTTGTGAGCCCATCGAGCAAGTTGAACCTACCCGTACTGAAGAAACGACATCATTTAGCTAGGCTTCAAACGATTCGCTCTAAGTCGAATCGTCGCAAGTCATACCCGGCAGATAATAGACAATAGTCTTCGGGAAGATAGTTTTTTAAAATTCTTTTGGTAATGTAAAAATAGGAAATGAGTCTATACCGAGCACGCTGGCGATCGCCTTCTGGCAGCCTCCGTAGGCGACGAACAGGACCGAATTTTCGGCCACGTTTGCAACGACCGCCGGCACAGTTCCCGCGTACAATCCTCTCGCTATTCCGTCGGTTTTCAATGTACGCACGAAACAATCGACCATTCCTCTGTACATGCTCGGGAAAGTTTGCATCTTGACTTTCACCGTGTCCAGAGGCTGGCCCGTGTAAGTTACCGCTATACCACCTGAAGAAAAAAAAAATTCTATATTTACCAATTGCTATTTTTTATTTATTTTATTTTTAACATTTCATTTTAACGTTTTCATCAGCAGTTTTGTAGATTTAAACGTTTTTCGGTATTAAATATATTTTAATGTGCTGGAAAATTGATGACTCGGGGCGTTTATCGCGGGCGCGACTGCTATCTCAGCTTCACGCTAACAAGAACACGGTCATTGATGAGGAGATAGGGCCGTGAGCTCTGAAGCTGATAATAACGCGGAGATCGTTTACGAGCGTGGGTATTTCAACAACGGTGACGCGGAAAGTTTCGTCGCGGCTGCGCGTAATTATATTTTTTTTAAATACCATCCATGCAATTTAAACATTCTTCTTTTGGAATTAAATTTTCCATCGTATTTATCTAAACCGTCGATCTCCGATGTCAATTTTCTCATGTTATTTTTATTGACGATCAGAAATTAAGAAAAAAATGTATTATAGAAATGATTAAATTATTATTATTATTTTTATCGTGGGATTATTTTAGTGAAAACATGTAAATATATTTTTTGTTTGTTTCATAATTTATGTGAGCAAATATCAGTTCTTCGATTACGCAAAGTCAACAACGCGGTCCCGATAAAAACAAGAGGAGTCTGTAAAAGTCGGGTGCAGACGTCATTCGGGGTATCAACGAGATCTCTGCACTATATTATCGTGAGAACAACGAGCCGTTTGTGGACCATCAGTGTACCTAAAAAAAAAGCGGAAGGGATGTATAAAAAATGTAATGTTCGAACGAAGATCGGTAAGAACCGGAGTCTCAAAGATTAATCTACGAAAACGAATATTTCTCTTTACCTAGGGATCCAGCGATAAAGTCGATCAAGCCGGCCTTCAAGTGTTTCACACGTTCGCCCTCACACTCCATAAGAGCATCCATCACGGTGCAGATTCGTCGAACTTCGTTGCTATTTACGCAGCTATCAATAGCCCATTACTATCGCATATCGCGTGATTTTCTTTTTCTTTTAAATAACTATAAATACGTCGCACATTCGTCAATCTGTCAGGTTAGCAATAACCGTGAAGACGGTTTTCTCGGCACGAGGACCACGAGACTAAACGGACTTGCGCAATCCACTCCGAATCACTCGTTTCTCCGGCCCCTCCAATCGTCCCTCGCGCGAACTGCGCATGCGCGCTCGAGAGCTCGGCTAGCGAGGTCTTCGAGGTTCGTAGATCGATTTCAATAGTTCATAATTCCCGTTTATCGTTCTGCCTCTTGTTTCACGCAAGGCTAACGAGTGTCTTATAATCTACGGTCCGGTGCGGAGCTCGCCCGATCGATTTATTCGACGTCCAGCTGCAATAGATCGTAGTCGATAAACTCGTGCGAGCGTCCGTCGCGGCGTAAACAAGACGCACATATAGAGCTCCGCGAAACGCTACGAGGCTTGTCACTCGAATTCCTCTCGTCCAAACGACGAAATGTGACATCCACAATGTTAAACGCACGTTCGAACGACGATCATTTATTTCCAGATAATTATATCGTCGAAATCGTGAACGGTGACTCGCGACGACATCGAACCGCCATTTTGACGCCTCGCCCGCAGTTGCCTAGCAACCGCACGCTCGATCGCTGAAGGGTCGTCATGTCAACGCAGTTTAGGCAACTCCGTAGAAAAATATCTCTACACGACTCCTCGCTTTGTTATTTCTCAATGATCGTAGATTGGCGAAAGAAAAATTACACGATGCGAATGCAACGAATTACTCTCAATCTCCGAGCAGCGACGAATAATCGATGAATATTTGTTATCGAGCCGCGACCGAGAATGCGTGCTTCGATCGCGGCGTAAACAAGAGTCACGTATGGAGCTCCACGACACGCTACGAAGCTTGTCACTCAAATCGCTCTCATCCAGACGACAAAACGTGCCATCCACGATGTTAAACACGCGTTCGAACGACGACAATTTACTTAAAGAAAACGATCTCGCCGAAAGCGTGAACGTAACATCCCGACGACGTCGAATCGCCATTTTGACGCGTCGCGCGCGTCGCTTAGCAACGGCGCGCACGAACGCCGAGCGGTCGTCATGGCAACGCATTTTCGCCAACTCCCGAGAACAACGTCCCTACAAGAATGCTCGCTCTTTTATTTCTCGATAATCACAGACGGACGAACGAAGAATTGCAGACGCGAATGCCGACGGATTACTCTCTATCGCCTCGCAACGAGCTCAATGAACAATTACCATCGAGCCGCGATCGAGACGCTCGGCCCTTCACCCACGAGAGCGAACGTCAGCAGGCTGGATGTTCGCTCCGCCGAAAGTCCCTAGCCCGACACATTCGCATCTCGTATAAGCATGACGTACGCGATACCGTGTAGTCCTAAAACGGTGAATCGTTTCGACGTCTCAAAAATTAAAACGACCCCGCGCCGCGACGATTAGTTTGGGTCGTCGAAAAAGATAATTCCTCGTCGATCGCGCTCCGGCTCGAGTCGATCGTTCGACGCCGATCGGGCCGATCGTCGTCTCGATGCTCGGGAATTGAGTCGAGTGCGCGTGTGTGTGTCTCGAAATCTGCCATGATAGATCGGAACGCGTCTTCTCTGTGCACCCCGTGAAAAAAAAAAAAAAAACGTCTGTGTGTACTCGGATGAAAAATGCGGAAACTCCGCTCTGAGGAGTGGCAATTTACGGTGAGTGAGGAAATGGTCGCTTCCAGCGGAGACGCTCCCGACCGTGGCGTCGAGTTGAGAGGTCGAGCCGCGGCGCGAGGCGAGCGAAATACCGACGGGGCGAACGAAAAGCAGTGTCGGTCGGTGTTTCTCGGGGCCGTCAGCGGCCATTAGCGTTCGGGGGGCATGGTCGACAGACCTCCGTGTCAAATTGTCAAAATATCGAGTCCTCGTGCGGGCTCGCTGCTCAAATTTCGCGGAGCTCCTCGGAAAACGAAAGGCGCTCGGTCGCGAGCCCGCGAGCTTCCGGAACGCGGAGCCTCGACGCTCCACCGATGTCCCAAACAAGTAGTTTTTTTTTTCTTCGTTCCACTCATCCGACAGATGAAACTTGCGCGTATGTCGACGACGAACGTCGCGAAGAAACGTTCGATGTAACGCGCGAGGGGACGCGCTATCGTCAGACTCGTACAATTCGCGGCTGATCGGCGATATTGTTAAAACAAAGAATGAAGGAGGTTCGCTCGAAGGTAAAGAGAACTCGGTCGTCGAAACACGCACGACGAGCCCCGAAATGCATCCGCGTTTAATTGACGACACTTCGAATCTCTCGGCAGGGTTTTTGTTTTATTTATTTATTTGTAGACGGGAAAAATCCCTTTTGCATTCGTTTAATGTCATGATAAATCTTTGACGTTTGTTATGGAAAGAAAACAATTTAATATTTCAGACTTTGGGTGTTGAGAAAATAGATATTTAGAGTAGAAAAAACACGGTAAACCGTCGATTTACTCGAAGCGTAGAATCCGGTTTTGCACCGCAGTCTTGAAATTACGCAGGGTTGTCGTAAGTTTTTTTTTTTGTTCTTCTTGTCGCAAATGTTTTCTAAACGCTTTGTCGTGTTGTTGTGTGGGTTATTCACACGAAGCTAGATCCCTTGGATTTACGGAGAGAGTGAAACTCGCGTCCTCGAACGATTAATGATTTTTCAACGAGGTCCGGCTGTTTGTAGAGAAAAAAAGGCTCGCTGAGTTAACGAGAGTCGGATAGTCGACGGTCTGTAAGAGGTATTAGAATCAATATCATAATGCGAAGATGTATTTTTTTTTTTTCTGTGAAAACAATGTGATCTAAAAAGACAACAAAATTCTGTGTGCAAATCGTAGCTATTGGCACGATCTCGGGGACATGCCTGGTCGTGCCTCGAGATCGTATGAACAATTGAGGCAGCTACGTGTTGTCGAGAATCGATCGTAGACGCAGATGCAACGGAGTTTCGCGAGTAAAGAGAACTTGGTTTTTTTTATATTTTAGTGATCGTAAGGGTCGCAGAATGGTGGTGGATTGCCTGTCAGTCCAGGGGTCGGCAGCTGTAGCGAGGAAGCAGGAGAGGAGAATAGGAGGCGGAGCCGTAGGAGCAAAGATGCAACCCAACGGAGGCAGCGGCGGCGGCATGACTCCTAAGGAGCTATGCGACAACGACGACCTGGCAACTTCGCTCGTTCTCGACCCTTACTTGGGTTTCATAACACACAAAATGAACGTCAGGTAATTTCCCCCCTTTTTCATATTTTTATTTATTTTATTATTCCGTTTAGTTATTTTGTTGGTTTAGCTTATTTCATTACTTTGTTGATTTATTTATTTATTTATTTATTAGTTTACGGGATAAAACCTTTTACATACAATATTAGAAATACATCAGTAAATTGATAAATTATGAAAATATCTTTACTGTTTGAATAATATCACCAGTTCGCATCTTAATATATAATAAATGGATAGACGAAATGTATTTCATTAGTGAATTTTAACATTAATAACCACCGTACTGGTTATTTGCCTTTGGTTGCCCGATTATTTTGGAATACAATCACTCAAAGATAAGAATTTGCCGGCCAACAGCTGCTTTGATCTCACTGACCGATAGTTCGAAGTTAACGATCTACCCAAGGGTATTAGTGAAGTTCGTGAGTCTGTGAATAGCTGATCTTGCTCCGAACACACTCCCAGCCACCGGCACAGTAAACATTTAATTTATTTCCTTATTTTGTTTACTTCGTTTCATTCATTATCTTATTTATTTCATTTTGTTCAATATTCTATTGATTATTTTGTTTATTTTATTTTTACATTTTTAAACAATTAATTCTTAATTATTTTTGTCTATAATATGTACATTTTTTTTTCGATGCAGGTATCGACCTTTAAAGGCGAACAAGGAGGATCTCCGTAGGATAATCACAGACTTCATACAGAATCAGAACTACGAGAAAACGTACAAAAAATTGATGGGCGGCGACTGGGGAGCTCGATTGCCGCACACGAAGTCAAAGCAGCAGCAGATTAATTTGGAGAAGCACGTGAGTATTGTAACCGACGGCAAAGTAAGAATATGTGAGAGTATCAGAAAAAGACGTCGGTACCGATCGGCAATAACTTAAATCAGCAATACTAACCATGTCGGTTCCTCAAAAATCCTTTCCATCGATGACGATCAGGTTTACCGATACTTGAGAGTTTTCGACAAAGACTCGGGTTTCGCCCTGGAAGCGTGCTACAGGTACTCCTTGGAGGGACAGAAAGGTGCCAAGATATGTGCGACTCGGAAATGGCTCAAGCACGACAAGATTCCGTGCCTCGTTGGTTGCATCGCTGAACTCAGCGAAAAGGCAAGTATAAATAAAGAAAATCGAACAATTTTCGAAATCAAACAATTTTCGAAATCAATCAATTTTCTAAATCAAACAATTTTCTAAATTAAACAATTTTCTAAATCAAACAATTTTTTTTCTAAATCAAACAATTTTCTAAATCAAACAATTTTCTAAATCAAACAATTTTTCTAAATCAAACAATTTTTCTAAATCAAACAATTTTCTAAATCAAACATTTTTCTAAATCAAACAATTTTCTAAATCAAACAATTTTCTAAATCAAAAAATTTTCTAAATCAAAAAATTTTCTAAATCAAACAATTTTCTAAATCAAAAATTTTTCTAAATCAAACAATTTTCTAAATCAAAAATTTTTCTAAATCAAACAGTTTCTAAATCAGACAATTTTTGATACCGAACAATTTTAGAAAGTCAAACAATTTTAAATTTTCATGTATTGTTATCAATTCGCAGGAAGAAGCGGCGCTTTTGCATCCAGGAAAAAATGACTTCTCAGTTATGTTCAGCTGCAGAAAGAACTGCGCGCAGCTGTGGTTGGGTCCAGCCGCTTTCATCAATCACGATTGCCGGGCCAATTGCAAAGTACGTTAAAAAAAAAAAAGAAATCTTCCCATTGTCGCCACATTACAATCGTTGCATTATTCGTGTTTATTTTGCAGTTTGTAGCTACCGGCCGCGACACCGCTTGCGTAAAGGTACTCCGAGACATAGAAATCGGCGAGGAGATCACATGCTTCTACGGTGAAGATTTCTTCGGCGATGGCAATTGCTACTGCGAATGCGAGACCTGTGAGAGGCGGGGAACGGGAGCTTTCGCGAGCCAGAAACCTGGCGACGAACTCTCCACTGGTAGAAAATTTATCTCAAAATAAATTACACTTTCCTAACGCATGCACGTACAATCCCGTTTCTGAGAAGTGAGCACGGAAGGGCACTTTTTCGCATCGCGTGCGATAGAAATACTGCGCATGCGCACAAACGCAATATGTTCTTTTTTCTCGCATTAGTGCGAGAAAGTGCTTTTCTGCGCACACTTCCCAAAGACGAAGAGCATGATTTTCGTGAGTTTGTTTGGAAAAATTATGCGAACGGCAGGAATATAGAAAGAGCAGTCCTTACTCGTGTGAATGCCGCACTCGCTTTCGCCTCGTGCCGTATTTTCACACTCGGCAAGAACTCCCTTTCTGCGTCCTTGCCATACAAATAACTATTCCAGTTCTAACATGGGACCAATAATAAAAATAATTCCATAACAAAATTATTATAATTGATTATAAAATTATTATAATTTGATTATAAAATTATTATAATTTGATTATAAAATTATTATAATTTGATTATAAAATTATTACAATATGATTATAAAATTATCATAATTTGATTATAAGATTTATGTCACTCGGCGAGAAAATGGTGGTTTTTTCGCACGCTTCGCGTGTGAAAACCCCAATTTTTACACCTTGTGAAATAAAATTTTGTTCGATACTCGTGCAAAAAACGTTTTCTGAACTCGTGTGATTGCAACACTCACCTTCGGCTCCTGCTGCAAACTCACACCCGCCAGAAAAAGTTTTTTCGCACTCGTATCGAAATGTACTGTATTATAATTTGATTATAAAATTATAATTTGATAATAAAATGATTACAATTTGATAATAAAATTATTACAATTTGATTACAAAATTATTATAATTTCGCAGGCTATCGTCTCAGAGAAACGGACAACCGCATAAATCGTACGAAGCATCGTCAGCAGCCGCCGAGTAGTTCGGGCAACAAGCAGCAGTCGGACGGTGCTCTGGCGGAGAGGAACGGGGTGCTCGTCGGGAGCGCCGCGGTTGCGCCGCAATCACTCAGTATGAAAGAGCTCCGTCGCAAAGGGCTAACAAAGTATGACGCGGAACTTCTGATAGCTCAGGGTTGCAGGTTCTCCGACATCGCCCAGCAGCAGGGAAGCCTCGACGACGGAACGAACGCAACGGGCCAGGCCGGTTCTCGAGCTCATCCGTCCTCCAACGTCGGTTCCTCGACAACGAGGAATCTTCGTAACAAGCAGCACCAGACCGGCAAGGGCGAGAGCAACAACAACAACAACAACAACAACAATCACCGAGGCGTCAAGAACGGTCAGAGTCTCAGAGCGTCGAGGCTGCAGAAGCGTACGGAGACGAAGAGAACGCGAGCGAGCGAGGACGACAATTCGACGCCGCTGGGAAGTTCGTCGGGCGACGGTGACGGTGAATCATCCGAGACGAACAATCACCGCAAGGACGACTCAGACAGAGTGGCGATGGACGAGGACAGTTCGTTCTCGCTGCTGGACAAGCAGCAGCGCTCGCAGGACGACGGCAAGGAGAATTCCACCGAGTCGGCTCAGTTCTCGGACTCGAGTTCGAACATCGAGGACGCGGGTCTCGTCATCTCGTCGGACAAGCAACAGATCTGCCAGGTTTTCGTCAAGGAGGGCAGCGGCGACAGCTCGATGGACGTCGACGAGGACGCGAGGGACGACGACCCGCTGAAGATGGAGCTGCCGGACGCGAGCGCCGAGAAGGAGACTCTTCGGCGAGCAGTCTCGAGCCTCGAGCGAACCCACCACGGCGCGACGGTCTGCGGCAACGCCCGAGCGACCGTTCGCCCGCGCGAAACCCCTTCGAAGCATTCCGAGCCGCTCGAGCCTCGCGAGACGAATCGCACCAAGGACATTCACAGCTCGACCCTCTGTCAGCTCAACGACAAGGAGGACTGGACGCAGAACGCGGAGAAGATAAACGACGATCGTCCCGGCGACTTCGCGTCTCTCGCGGCCGCCGGCGAGAAGGAGAATCGAAAGTTGCTGCAGACAGTCGTCGATTCGCGCGACATGGAGCACAGAAAGTCACCGGCTCACGGCGAGACTCCGCGAAAGTCGAGCTTTCGCGAGGTCGAGGCGCGCATCGCGACCTCGCACACCGACAAGTCGAGCGAGGCTTTCTTTCGCATAAACGCCGCGAAGCTTCACGCCGCCACGGAATCGCTCGGCAAGGGAATAAGAAGGAAACTCGACAGTTCCAAGGGCGACATACCTATGGAAACGCTCAACGGCGATTTGTACGGTGTGGATCAGCTGGACGCCGACGAGAACGCGACTACGAACATCCGCGGAATGAACGACGATTGCCTGGCTCGATACCGCGACATACAGCGCGAGGAGCACGAGCGAGTGAACGTCTTCGAGCGAAACGACAGTCTGTCGAGGGAGGAGTCGCCGAGCGAGGAGACTGACGATGGATCGAGGAGGCAGCAGGAACAACACGAGACTACGGACGGTCGGCGCGACATTCGCGAGGAAGACGCGAGCTACTCGACGACGATCGCGGACGGAGCGTACAGGGAAACTGCGCAGGTCGACGAGGCGGAGGAGAACTCGTCGAGCAAGAACGAGGACTCGTCGGATTTCGAGAGTCAAAAAAAATCGGAGGACAGCAGAAGCTTGACGGTCAAGAGATCGACGAATTCGATCGATGAGACTTCGGAGCAGAGCTCGCGGTCCCGGCGACGAAGCAAGAAGAACTCGGGCGACGGCGCGACGAAGACGAGGCGGGGAAAGGTTTTGTCGTCGACGACTGAGGACGAGGCTGGCGCGACTTCGAGAAGCCGCAGCAAGGCGTCCAAGGGAAACGGAAGACTGACGCGGAGCCAGCGGAGAGACAGACAGAAGGTCGTCGGCGACGAGACGGCCACGGCGACCGCCGTCGTCGTCGGCGTTGCCGACGACGACTCCGGCATTCAGGGGGACATATACGAGTTCAGCGAGAAGGAGAGCAATCTCGAGGACGTCGATCTGCCGTCGACGATTCGGCGCAACAAGTACGAGCACAGGGAAACGGAGAACGCCGAGTCCCGACTGCAGAACACCGCGCGGTACGGCGAATTCGCCAAACTCGAACCGCCCGTGCTCCAGCCCGAGGAACCGTGGCCCTCGACGGAACCCGATGGACACGCTAGTCGCGTCAACGAATCCGACGAGGGCCCACAGTCGAGGGAAAGTTGCTTCGACTCGGCAGATAGTCGACACAGGTTTGTCGGATATTCTGTTCGATCGACGATTTTTCTTTTTTTTTTTTTTTTTTTTTTTTTTGTTTTTTTT
>JAPYZC010004577.1:0-10113 GCA_030522665.1 Ichneumoninae sp. A BG-2022a | reverse complement strand
ATAGTATTTTATTTGTATAATTTGCACAGACATTTAAATACGTGAAAAAGTGCAAGTGAGCGAGGAGCGAAGATTTTCGTTGACTTGGGGAATAAGTTGGGAAGTTGTACACTCGGAAGTCGCAAGTTGATGAGTACAGGCTCGGGAATTTCGTGGAGCTTGTGGAAGTTGATGGCGAAGGTGTCATGGTGGCTGTGCGAGTCGAAAGTCTCCGAAGACCCTCGCGTTGCCATGGATATTTGCATGCGTCCAATAAACGGTGGCTAAAAGGGGCTCTCGAGTTGCTTAACGTAAAAAGTGAGGGAGAGGAGGGTGGTCGCTCCGCGACGGTAGCCTTCCTTCATCCCTCCGGCGTTCGTTCTTCCATACTTCTTTTTTTTCTTCCTTCTTTCTTTCTTGAAGCCCTCTGTAACAGCGACGCTCGCGTATCTCGGGCGGGCCTCTGCGTCTGTTCCTCGCGCCTCTCGTAATGGCTACGGGAGAGGAGTAAGTACGCGTGGGCGCGCGTCACCCTCGACGTCGCTAAAGCTCCGAGGAGGGTAGCAACCCCCCGAGAATCCTATAACCTTGCGAGGAGGAGCTTTCGGGCACGGTCTTCTCGTACGCTCGCCGAAACGTCGGGGAGTTTTATTTTTTTAATAAATTCGCTAAACCGATTTTTTAAAATTATTAAATGGGAGTTTGTTGAGTTCTTAGTTCAGACAATTGTGTAAATAAAAAAAACATCGCTCGTGCCAAGTTACTCTCAGGTTTTTCTTTAGGGCAAAAACCACGTATTTGAAAATGTATGCTTTCGGCAAGTTTCAAATTGCGACGTTGATTATTATTTTTTACCGCAAAGACTTTTAGAAAAGAAATATTTGAGATCGATGAGATTGAATTACTGATGAATACATTTTTTTGGGCAAACGAAAGCCGATATTTGGCGTAACAGACGGTGGATTTTTTTCGTTAAACATCGGTAGTTAATTACAAAATGGTACAAAAAAGAAAAAAGTTTTTAAAATGTTTAAGATCCTCGGTGGATCGATTGGCGACAAATGTTGCGTTAGCGAAAGTGTTACAAGGGGGTTGTACAGAAGCAATTTCAGAGCTGCCAAAAAAAAAAAAAAGTAAATGCATTTTTTTGATCCTCCGAGGATCGATTAGCGAAAAATTTCGCGTTGGTGAAACGAGGCAGTGTGCAGAAGCAATTGCAAAGCTCCCTCGCCGAGGTCGCTTTAAGCCCTCGTAAATTCGCAAAAAAAAATTCTCGCGTTTGATAAATCGCGGGTGAGTAAACGGCGATAACGGCGAGAGAGCGAGAGTGGGAATTCAAGCTGTTTTAACAAATTGCGCGATGCCCTCGAGCCGCGGCACGAGAGGCGGAAGCGGCGTTGTACAGTAGGCAAGGTCGGATGAGGAAGAGGAAGGCGTGCCTCGCCGGCTCGAGCGAATTTACCCGGAGGGCGCGCCGGTACACGAAAAGGATCAAAGCCGTCACGCTTAATCCGCCGGAGATTCGAGCATCCCGTTCGCCTTTCCGGCCTTTCTCTCCTTCCTCCACCGACCTCCGGAACTCTTGTTGTGGCCAAGATTAACGTTTCTTTAATGGCCCGTGTAATATTCTATTACGTTACCAAACACCGTCGACTCCGCGCACCTAGACAGGGCGAGAGATAAATTTATCTCGCTATAGACGAACTTCGAGCAACTCGCTCCGAAACGAGAAAAAATGACCAATAAAAAAATTAAACCGTGCATTATTTGAACCATTTTTTGAATAATTCCGTCAATTTTTCCGAAGAAATTTAACGCGAACGTAACAACTAAGACCAAAATTACAGTTTCTTTGCTCCACACGTACATTCCCAGCCAAAAGTGAGATTCAATGAGAATTTGAACACTTCTCAATGGTACAAAGGTCTGAAAAAAATCATCTGTGTTGAAAGTGCCAATAACACGTATTTTGCATAATAATAATGTCAAAAAGTCATGAACAAATTGCTAAAAAATATGGTTCAAAAAATAATCAGTAAAACTTTATTTTTCTCTTTTCAAATGAATTCATTAATTTTCTTAAAATCATATCAAATCGCTTTAAAATAATTCCGTCAATTTTCGCCGAACAAATTTAACGCGAGAGTAACAACTAAGGCGAGAGTAACAACAAAATTAATACGTTAATATTCCGCCACGTTACTAAACACCGCGAGATAAATTTATCGCACCGACAACATCGCGAACGCGAATTTCTTTGCAGACGACCGTCGGGCAATTCGCTAAAAAAAAATATTGACTTAAAAAAATAAAAATAAAAAAATAATGAAACCTGCATTATTTGAAGCAGGTTTCAAATAATTCCGTCAATTTTCCCGAACGAATTTAGCGCGAGAGTTCGAATGTATGCTCGGTGGAGAATTCTAACGAAAGAAGACGAGAAAAAGGAGAGAATCGATGAGAAAGAGCCCGTGGGTATAAAGCGTGAATAGATAGAATGAGGAAGAGCCAGGCGCGAGGGAGTAAGGATGACACCGCGGGAGGACGTGGATGCTGTACCGGAGGGAGGGTCGTCGTCGAGCTCGGTGGAACATATTCCAAGCGAGTCGTGGTGATTGGGGGGGAAATTTCATTATTCTCAGACATTACCCCCGTTATTGTAATGCCATCAAATTGGATACGCTTGGTACACCCCATCCCATGTCGTCTCCCCTTTCCCGCTTCCTCGCTCCTCTCGGTCCTCCTTCGTCTTCGATTTTTCGTCTTTACCTTGCGCCATCGAATCAGCACCGGAAGGACAACGAGGCGCAGTCGTCTCGTTATTTTCTTCTTCCATCGTATTTCTTTCCTTTTTTTTCGATTCCTCCGTCGAGCTCGCAGCGGCGCAAATTAGAGCGGCGATCCGTTATCGGGGGATTCCCCGTCGAGCGTCGAGACTTCTTGGAACGCGGAACGCGGAACGATATACAGTCGAGAGGAAAATTAGACAAATGAGGATTTAAGCCGATTAATCGCGGATCGAGCACTTCTTCGACTGACGAGTTTGGAACGAGTAGAATATTTAAAAAATGGAATCCGAAAATAATTAAAATATAGAAAAAAAGTGAGATGAAAAGAGAATCGGTTGGAGTTCAAAGTTATAACTCGTCAAAGTAACACTGGCGCAGTCGCCTCGTTATTTTCTTCCTCCGTTGTTCGCCTCCTTTCTTTTTCCTTCGATTCCTTCGTGAAGTTTCCATCGGCGCAAATTAGAGTGGCGATCTATTATACGGCAAAAAAAGTTTGTGCTTTTGACGATCACTTATTGTCGAGAAACGTTCGCTATTTTTTGTTTGTTAAATTTCCGATCGCACCATCCGGCTCTAGTTTTAGAAACCAAAGTGCAAATTCACATTAGTTAGTGACGAGGAAAGCAATAAGGAAAGGTTTGCATATTCGAACCTGAACGATTAAGTTTTTTCACTTATTTAATCAAATTAGTTTTACAAAACTTCGTTTTACGATTTGACGAAATTATTTTTTACTGTGTTTCGGGGGATTCCCCGTTGAACGTCGAGACTTCCCGACGAAATGCGGAACGCGGAACGCGGAACGAATTAATGAGACAAATGAGGATTAAAGTGGATTAATCGCGGATCGAACGTCTTCGACTGACGAATTTGAATCGTATAGGATATTTAAAAAAAAAAAAAAAAACAGAAAAAAATTGGTTTGAGTACAAAGTTATAACTTGTCAAGGTAACACAGGCCGGACACGCGGGAGACGCCGCGGATGAATGGGTCCGCAAAATGTCCCGTGAACGTGCAGGCAGAGCGAGCAGTGACGTTAACGTGTCCGCACGCCGGATTTGAATCTGGCAACGGGGGTGGCGGTTGCGTTATTGGTTTACTCGCGCCACTGGTCACGAGCAGTGGTTCTCGCGTCCGGCTCGAATTCCCCGTGACAAAAGTCTCCTCGGGTATTTTATTGTTCCACATTTGTTTTTCCTCCTCGTTTCCCAGATTCAATCTTTTTGCCCCCTACCCGACGGCGATAAAACTTGCAGCTTACCCCCCTCCGCATTTCCCTTCGAACCTCCTACAATTTCTTACCTGACTTCTCAATTATTTCCAGCACATTTTTACATTTTTTGAAAATTTAACAAAAAAACCCTAATTGTTTAACTTAACAAAAATCCAATTTTTCAATTTAACAAAGAACCATTGGCTCAATTTAACAACCAGCCAATTTTTTAAATTTGACAAAAAGCCAATTTTTTTTAATTTGACAAATATCCAATTTTTTTTCAATTTGACAAACCAATTTTTTTTCAATTTGACAAATATCTAATTTTTTTTTAAATTGACAAAAATCCAATTTTTTAAATTTAACAAAAATCTCAAGAGGACTGCGGGAGTTTTGTGGTCGTTCTATACAACGTACGAAGCACCACTGTCGAACGAGATTACATTTGTCGAGTCAGCCATCCCCGAGCGGGTACGGTCACACTCGCTCCGCGGGTCGACGTCGTGCTTCGCGTCGATGCCGGCTACACGTTCTCCCTCCTCCGCTCTTTCGCACTTGGTCCACGTCCTGGCCCTCACCGCCGACGCGCGGTTTCCATTTCTCCCGATACACGGGGTGGCCGAAACTCCCCGGAACCGCGGCTTTTGTACGTACAACCGACGCGATAAATACAGAACCGTGAGATCTCGGGTTGTCTAATTCTGAGGCGAAAACTTTGTTACCGTCGGGAAAGCTCCAAGTCACCGGACGGGGGTGACGCGCGGAGATCGGAAGTAGCTAGAAGCGTCGGAACAAACCCCCGAGTCGGACCCAAAGCCGGGACGTTGGTGAGGGCCGGACGGTAATTAATAGTCTCTCCGGCTATCGCGTACCCACTTATTCGTACAGGCGTAAATGGTCAGCGAGAGCCATCCCCCTATTCGATGGGTATGTTCAAGCCTGGTACACGACCGTGTGTATACAAGCTCGTTCGGCGAGCCGGAAGCCACCCTTGCAACCGGCTCGCCGAAAGCGGAGCGGCGTCGCGAGGCGAGGACACGCCCCGAGAGAAGCGGTTTCTCGTCAGATATCTCCTCGAAGATCGCCATCCCCTCTCGTACTATCCTATCTTCTTCTCTTCGGGGATATAAGTATATCCTCGGTGGAATGATCAAGAGCTTACGGATGTAATAAAATTCGTGCGAGAGATAAAACGTACATCGTATATCGTTCAATCACTCGAAGCATACTTTGTTGGTAGATTTATAGATCATTGGAATCGATTAATCTATAAATCATTGGAATCAATTGATCTGTAGATCAATGACATCCATTGATCTATAAATTATTGGAATCAATTGATCTGTAGATCAATGAAATCCATTGATCTATAAATTATTGGAATCAATTGATCTGTAGATCAATGAAATCCATTGATATATAAATTATTGGAATCAATTGATCTATAGATAATTGCAACTCATTGATCTAAAGATTATGGCAACCCATTGATGTAAAGATGATGGCAACTCATTGCTTTATAGATAATTGCATCCCATTGATCTAGAAATCATTGCAAGCCATTTGACTATAGATCATTCCAATCCGTTGATGTATGGATCATTGGTATCCATTAATCTATATACATCATTAGAATCCATCGACGTATGGATCATTGGAATTCATCAATGTGCCAGACGGTTGGAAACCGTTGATCCATAGATCATCGAAACACATCGTTCCGTAGCTCAAGCGGCCGCGCGTGATTCTCGTTTTCTCAGTGAACGTCGTCTCTCGTCGTGCCGGTCGCAAACCCGTGGGTGCCCGTTCGGTGAATTCGATAGACGTGCTAAAGTAACCGCAACAATGCCGGCAGCGTAATGGATGGGCTTAGAAATCCGAGGCGAGTGAATTGTTGGCCCCACGTCGCCGGCTCGCGCTCTCCCGGGTTCGAACCTCCGGAACGTTGGACGGAGCGAGAGGAGAGGCGAACGAGCGACACCCTTTGCGCGGTTCTCCTACCCGCGTAAATCAATGCACCCCCTTGCCGTCCTTGCGCTCTCGCGGTTCGCCGGGTCCTGTGCCACTGCTACACTTCTCCCGCCGGCTGCCGGCGTTCTTCCTCTTCCTTAGCGAGCTCGTCGCGATCCCCGGCTCTCTCCGTGCTTCTTCTGGCTTGCTGGCTGCCGGGCGCCGAGGGTGAGTTAGGGGGTGTCGGAGACGTCCGGCTACTGCATTATGTATTTCTCGCCGAAGCAGCACTGTCGACTTCCAACGTACAACCCACCCTACGGCAGTCTTCCTCTTCTTCCTCGCCTCCCAACTCTTCCTCCTGTTTCTCGACGCTGCTCTCTTCCTTCGCACTCTCCACGGCCCGCGCTACTTTTTCTTCGCTTCGGCCCCCTTTTCCGTCCCTCCGCACTGCGCGACACCCTCGTTTCTCTCACTTTCCTCACACCAACCCCGAGAGAACGTTTCTTAGCCGACACTTTCGGAAGCGCCGGCAGGACACCCCATGCGTTTCCAGTACGTCTTTTTTTTTTCTTACGTCCTCTCTCACTCAAAGATCCAGCGCTCCGCCATTCTCCGTCTTAACACCCCCGCCTCACCGGTAGTCGTTGAGACCCCCGGGGCCGGATCCTTTTTAATCAGCGATCACGCGACCAACCCGACGACGAACCGCAGACGCTATAAACTTACGGACGGTGGAATAAATACGTCGTTAGATTAATTCCGGTAGACGAGCGTACTGGTAGCTTCTGCTTTCTTACTCGGCTTCTTGGGCACCTTTTCTTGGAGCCTCGGTGAATAAGGGACGCGTGTTTAGCGGCGACTTTGACAGTATAATCGACCGGGACTAATGCCGGAACGAGCGTGCTTTAGAGTATTAGAATTTTTTTTTATGTTTCACGTTGTTTGCTCGAAGGCCTTTCTGGTGCGGAGTCGAGTCGTGGTCAGTCGTGGTCAGTTGTCTCATTCGATGAGCAACGGAGCGAGCTCTCGCGTATACTCTACGTGCATATCTATATGTATATAAGGTACACAGTAAAAAAAGTTTGTGTTTTTTACAACAACTTATTGTCCACAAAAGTCCACCATTTTTATTTTTTTTTATTTTATTGTCATTGACACGGAAAACAAAAAGAAAGGTTCGCATATTAAAATAAATGACAAACAAATGTGTTAGAGTATTAGACATTTTATAAAGTGTTTTTTATATTTTAAATGTTGTTACCTACTATTTGTGACAAACGAGTTTATCACTTGCTTAACAAAATTATTTGTACGAAATTTCGCATCCCGATTTTACCAAATTGTTTTTTACTGTCCATCTTCTCTTTTTTTACGCCTCTTCTTATTTCCTATTTCTGGCCCTCTCCGTCAATAAGACCTGCGTATTTAGCAGCAAGATCTGGTAGTTTAAGCGACCAGGACTAACGTCAGAATGAATGCGTTAGAGTATTAGAAATTTTATAAAGTATTTTTTTTTTCAATGTTGTTTCCTATTATTTAACAAAACATTTAACAAAATTTAACAAAATTATTAATTAATGTTGTTTCCTATTATTTAACAAAACATTAAACAAAATTATGTGTACGAAATTTGGCGTTCCGATTTTACCAAATTATTTTTTACTGTCAATCTTCTCTTTTCTTACGCCTCTTCTTATTTCTTATTTCTGGCCCTCTCCGTCAATAAGACCTGCGTATTTAGCAGCAAGATCTTCTACTTTAAGCGACCGTGACTAACGTCAGAACGAATGCGTTAGAGTATTAGAAATTTCATAAAGTATTTTTTTAAATTTTTTCGATGTTGTTTCCTCGAAGACCTTCCCGGTGCGGAGTCGAGTCGTGGTCAGTTGTCTCATTCGATGAGCAGCGGAGCGAGGTCTCGCGTACGCTCTCGCACAATCTATATGTACATAAGGAGCCGGCTGTCTCTCCGTCGATACACACACGGGCCGATATCGAGGGAGATCTCGAGCGGAGCGGACAATATCAAGTCTCAGCCCGGGACGCGCAGGCGGCAGAAGAAGAAGTCTCTTCTCGTCGCTCCGAGGACGACGCGGCGTATCGTGTTACGTGTCTCGTGCCCTCGGGCGTCTCTCGCGCGGCATTGTTTCTAGAACGACGATTTTTTTTTTATGCCTTCAATCTTTTTCTTCACCCTCCCTTCCGCCCTTCGCTCCTCGAAGGCGAACCCGCCCGCGCCTATCTCGCGACGATCTCTCGCGGCTCTCTGCCTCTTTTTCCTCCTCGCAGCAGCCAGCCATCAGCCCGGCACACAAAACAGCGAAACGTTGCGGAGAGTACCTCGATCGATCGACCGAACGAACCGACGAGGATGGCCCAAGACACGGCGAATGTTTTCTCCGTCTGGCCTCCGCACGCTTCACCGACATTCCTTCATTTCAACTCAAACCTCCCCCACTCCGCCCTTTATCTCTTTGATATTTCTGAATTTTTTTTCATATATTTTTTTTTCACTTCCAACTCGAGTTCCCATCAGGCCGGGCCGGTGAAACGTCATCGCTCTCCGGGCGAATCCAGCGGAGCGATCGTTTACCCGAGTCGACGCGGTCAGCCCTTTTTCTCTCCTTCGACGTTTCTTCTTTCCTCCATCCTCGCACGTTGCGCACTACTTGGTTCCTCTGCGATCGGGCGATTTGATGAATAGATAGTGGTTTATTGTGGCCTGGGACGAGTATGAGGACCAAGGGATAGAGAAAACGGTACGTATGGCGAGGCGAAGAAAGTTTTGAGTACAGAATTGTTAGTTTAGAGCTAACATAGCGCATTTAAGAATATTGTATATAGAGAAAAATCGGAGGAAATGTACAGTAGAATCAGAGAAGATTCAGAGCAGATACAGAGATAAAACAGAGCAGACTCAGAGCAATACAGAGCTAAAACAGAGTAGAATCAGAGCAATACAGAGCTAAAACAGAGTAGAATCAGAGCAGCTACAGGAAACCAGAGAAGAGTAAGAACAGATGCAGGAAAACACATTAAAATCAGAGCAGAATCAGAGCAATACAGAGCTAAAACAGAGTAGAATCAGAGCAATACAGAGCTAAAGCAGAGTAGAATCAGAGCAATACAGAGCTAAAACAGAGTAGAATCAGAGCAATCCAGAGCTAAAACAGACAAGAATCAGAGCAATACAGAGCTAAAACAGAGTAGAATCAGAGCAGCTACAGGAAACCAGAGCAGAGTAAGAGCAGATGCAGGAAAACAGAGTAGAATCAGAGCAGATAGGGTAAACCACTCAATGGCAAACCAGCCAATCCGGGGTAAAATCAAGTAAAAATCAAATCAGTGTCAGAATCAAAGTCAGCAGCGGTCGCAGTATTGGGAGGGATGTTGGCAGCGGCTCCAGCAGAGGCAGGCTGCGACGACTATTGCACACTCCTCGACAACATCCTTCTCAAGGGCTGCACGATGCTGCGACGGAAGGTGAAGGCGCCGCGCAGTCAGCTCTCGTCTTGGTTAAAGTTGGGTTAGCTCATTTGATTCTCACAGATAGCTTCAATCTCCTCTTCCCCATCTTTTTTTTTAATTTCTTGGTCCTTACTATCTCTTTCAATCTTCCTCCATCCCCGAGACCGAGCTACCAGTCTTCTCTCCGGGCGAGCCCTTCTCCGGCGAGAGCTCTCGTGTCCGGAGAGGCCCGAATGCAAAATTGCACGACGGGGAGCCGTCGGCAGCGGAGCAGCTTCTCGTGCCATGCTCCATGCTATCGGCCGCCGAGAGTCAGAAGGGCCAATCTCGCACCCTTTACCGTCCAGAACCCTACCAAACCGCCCTTCCGTTTCCCGCCAGCCGACACAAATATCCCGTGTACCGCGCACGGTAACGCTACCGGCTGATGCGCTCTCTCATCCCGATAGCCGCCTCGAGTCTCCTTCCCGGCGTCCTAAGAGGCAATAACGGGCGACGCGTGGCCCGTTTCCACCCCCGTTATTTTCCACGGGGAACCCCCCGCGGCTTGCTGCTAAATACCGCGATACCCTACCGTTCCCTTTTGCCATCACACTCGAGCCTTTTTCATCATTGTCTCTTCCTACGCGCACCCCGCTGGTCCTTCCACCATTGGATATAACGTACTCGACCGCGCGCCACATCTACATACACATCTACATATGTAT
>JAPYZC010004576.1:0-10115 GCA_030522665.1 Ichneumoninae sp. A BG-2022a | reverse complement strand
ATAATATAATATAATATAATATAATATAATATAATATAATATAATATAATATAATATAATATAATATAATATAATATAATATAATATAATATAATATGGAAATTGAGGTGCACGCGGCTTCGGCACGAAAAAAACAATGCGGTTCGTTCGCGGCGGAAATGATAAATTTGATCGACGGGAAATTCGAGGTATGTACATTGTTCAATCAGAGCAGAGTTCGCGGTTCGACTGTTTGCAGGATACCACGCCCTCGGTTTCTCTCTATTAGAGTTCGATCAATCGTGAGTACACTGAAACCTCAAACTCTCCAAATAGATGCCTGGCATCAATAATCAATAGACTACTGACTAATTCGACTGTCGGTTAAATTACTCTCACCCAGTTCAATACTCCTCCTTCACTCTTTAAACTCGTCCCGCCACCGATCAATCTCGAGCGACGGAATGCAAATTTAAAAAATATGTACACCGATGATCCCATCTCGACCCGGTAAAGTTAAACCGCTTTATAATATAACGACTATAATCTCACAATTCATTTCCAACGCCCGGAGGCTTCGGTTGAGAAGAATAAAAAAATTACGTCAAGATATAAAAACATAATAAAAGCGAAGTATGCAGCGTACGCAGACACGTAGAGTATTGATCGTTACTGCAGGTACTCGTTTGCCTGTTCCGCTCCGGGCATGCACACGTACAATGCCTGACGTTCGAGCAGCGTCTTCTTTCTCCACACTTAAACGCTCGATGCCTCGAGGGAAAAAAAAATTATCAACTTCGTATAATCATTTCGAGCAAAGAAATCTTTTGAAATTTAAGGAGGTACGTCATAGAGATTGGGATGTCTAAGTAGAGATAGGCGAGCTGCGCATGAGGCAGAGGCAGGTGAAAAAATGTGTACCTATATACACGAATCCGTAGCTCATTTAATTAGAAATATTTTTAAATTATTTGGGCGTTGCCTCGATTATTTAAATTTAACAATTCACCTCCGAGTGGGAGGATTTTGTTGACGAAACTAGAAAGTGTGTTTTCATAAAGTCTCGTGACGGTGTAATTTTCCTCTTTCGTAAATTTTGATGTTGCAGTGAAAGGTGAGAAATACCTTTCGGAGCAGAAATACCTTTCGGAGCGGGCCAGCTCGAACGATTAAAGCGGGAATTGTTCGGTGACACGAATCCTCGTCCTATTCTCATTTCCTTTGGCCGTCTCGATCGGGTCGCGTGTTTGAGCGTAATCGTCCGCCGGGGGAAGCGAATAGGATACACTAACCCGTGAGCGAGATAGCCCTCCCCCCTTCTTCATATCGATGTCTATCCCATGCCTATTTTAGTGCGCGGAACTACTGCCGCCGGATAAAATTGACTCCTCGTTATTTATTCCACAGGTGGTGGCCCTGAGTGAATGAACGAACGAACGAAGGCTCGGTCGTTAACGGTGTATTGTAGTATGGCGAAACGGAGAGAGCGATCTATATATATAAAATTTCCTTCGCGCAACAAAGCATTGAATTTTCTGCGCAATGCCGATGCGCGCCTGCGACGATATGTAATGGCGGACAAATGCTGTCCGGCAGATTGAAGGAGTTCGTGTAAAAATCACTCTGGAAATCCAGCGCATATGCGCATTACGAAAAGATTATTATTTTTTTTTTTTATGGATACTCAGCGTGGAAACGTTTTGTCGGGTTAATCGCCGATCGATTCGCGATCGGAAATAATTCTGCGCCCTCATCCCGTCCTGCTGTAATATCCTCCCCGTGTTCAATCTCCACAGCGCGTGAGTGTGCGAGCGGGAGTGGAAATAGCAATGGAAAGAGACAATTTGCGTCGGAGTTACGGAGCCCTTCCGAGTCATTGAGCAGTTGTCGAACGACGGATAAGTTGCCCTACCGCGACAATATATATATTGGTGCGGAGTTACTTCCGCTCTTGCATACCGGTTATCCTATATCTCGTTTCAACCGCGGATAGACGAGAATCCCTCGTTGGAAATACCGATTCAATATAAAAGTTCGAACACGGCCATTTAATCCCCTATTGCTTGTATCGAAATACAATGAAATTGGAATAAGCTCTGAAAGAAAAAGCGTTGGGACATTTACTGCGTAACATGATTCGATGCAGTTTAGAAAATGTTCGATAAGAAATATTTTCGGTAAGAAATATTCGCATCATTCTTATGAAAATGTGCCGATCATTTTGATTTTATGTAATCAGTAGTAAAAGAGATTTATTAGTAGATAGTAAAAGTAAGCTCTAAAAGAAAAAGCGTTGGGACATCTACTGCGTAACATGATTCGATGCAGTTTAGAAAATGTTCGATAAGAAATATTTTCGGTAAGACATATTCGCATCATTCTTATGAAAATGTGCCGATCAGTTTGATTTTATGTAATTAGTAGTAAAATAGATTTATTGCTAGTGCTTAACATCATTATACAAGTGTCTCCTTATATTAGTTTTATTCCTATGTTTGTTATACACTTTGGCAAAGCGCCATCGACCTGAGTCCTTCAGCCCGCTTACGCAATTATTATTTTTTTTAATCTCCGGATTAAAGACTGCGAGGCGACTTTTGTTTTAACATTGTGCAGAGTTGAAGTAATAGTTATTTTTCGTAAAGCCGATATCGCACGAATTTCCGTTTCGCGAGCGAACGAGGATTGCCTCGTTGCCCCGTACAAATTTCCTGAAAGCGAAGCTTTTCCTATCTCTCGTGTCTTCATCGAATTGGAATGAAACGTTTTCCCTCGGAGCTTCCCTCCGTCGCTGCTCTCATTCCCGGAGAGATCCATCCGAAAGATTAAGCGTTCGCGTTTCGCTTCGTCATTCCCAGACAACGATTTATTCCCTACGGTATATGCCTGGACGGTTCCAGTGTTGTGAAATTACTCGTGCCCGGATAGTCGCGCAGAGTCATTCCTTTATCCGTATACGGCTGAGTGACAAATAATTTAATTATCTGTCCGATGGTGTAACATACACATAGGAACAGAAAAAGAAATAAAAAATAACACAAATAATTTTTTTTGTCGAAGAACTCATTTTTCGACCGGCAAGGACGTCACATCGAAAGTACGTCACTTCCGGCCCCAAATGTGATTTTTTTGATCGGTAGTGACGTCATAGCAGAAATACGTCACTTCCGGTCCGGCAATCTAATTTTTTGACCGGAAATGTTGTCATACAGGAAATACGTCACTTCCAGTTTGAAAACGTCATTCTTCGACCGGAAATACATCACTTCCGGTCCGAAAATCTCATTCGTCGACTGGACGTGACGTCATACCGGAAATACGTCACTTCCGGGTCCGGAAAGTACATTCTTCGACCGGAAGTGCGTCACTTCCCGTTTGAAAATGTAATTCTTCAACCGGAAATGACTTCGCACCGGAAAAACGTCACTTCCGGTCCAGAATCCCCAACAACCAGCCAGTAACATATGTATAAATATACATTGTTTTATAATTACACATGACAAGAATTGCTCGCCGACCTACCAAGCCCTTTGCCGACTTCGATTCGACCCCCTTGATAACCGAGCGGGCACGGAGGCAGAGAGTCTCGCACATTCGAGAGTTCAGTTGCCCCCGATACGGCCCGGTGTACGAAAGAGAGCGTAAAAGAAGGACGAAACGGTACCAGAAAAAGAAGACGAGCACCTACAGATATATAGATATACACGACTACGACGCAGGGAGCGGAGGGTGGGGGAAAGAAAAGACGAAGCGAGGAAACTTGAATGGTCTTGCGAGAGAAGGGCGGGAGGGAACATCGACGGCGAAGTGGGTCGACGACGGTGGATGGCGCGGAAGCACAGACGGGAGCGCAAAAGCAGCGGCTGGCGTCTCGACGCTCTGTGCGGGCGTGGGTGCACGGTATAAAATAAGGAGAGAGAGGGGCGGGCGAAGCCAGAGGACATCGGCAGAGCCCGATGGCAGAGAGCACTATAGCGCGGCTCGATGCAGAGGGAGGCAAAACCCAGCGCTGGCCTCTCGGTGTTGCTGCAGAGGTGCAGAGTGCGGAACCCTCGACGACGCGCGCGCTTACTCGAAACGTGCGAGAGGGAGATGGATATGTAGAAATAAATATATATATATATATATGTATACATATCCATACATATATAGAAGATGGATAGGGGAGCGAGAGGAGAAGCCCTGTCGATCGGTTCCCGACCTCTCCAACTCTCGGTTCCGCGTGCTTTTATTTTTCTCTCTCTCGCCATTCACCTCCGAGCCTCGCTTCATTCTGGTTCTCCGATAGTCTTCCCTCCCTCGCGCCCCTCCCGCTTTGGTGGTTCGCCAGCAGCCCCGATACCGGAAACAACCGGAAGGGTTGAAAGAACGGGGAAATGGAATCACTCCGGCGCGCGCGCGCCAGCCCTCCATCCGCGTTATCCCACGTGCGAGACTGGTCGCGGGTTCGTGCCGCGGGTGGAATTGATGTGTACAAGGGAGGGCGTCCACCCTGGGGGCGTTCGGGAAATTAGGGGGAACACGAGCTTCGGCCTCTGTCGCGTATTTTCGACGACCAATGCACTGGAAGTTCACACGGTTTGCGGCGAGGATTCCCCATTCGGAAATATGCTCGGAGCGAATGGAGCTCGCGTTTTTTTGAGGAGATTTTATTGAGGAGAAAATTAACAATTGAAGAGCTTGGTCCAGAAGAACGGAAAAATGATCCCCCCAAGTTCGGCCGAATTCTTGCTGAATTTTTTTTCTATGCCGAGACATAGTAAAAAAAACGTTTGTACTTTTTACAATAACTTATTTTCCATAATTTTTTGTTTGTAAATTTTTCGATCGCTCCATCCGGACTCGAAGTTTTACGAACGAAACTGTTAATGATACGGGAAATAAAAGGACTGGTTTATCAAAACCTGAACAGAGTTTGTCACTTCTTTAACATTATTTTTACGGAATTTAGTATTCCGATTTTACGAAATGATTTTTTTTACTGTGTTACAGGCAGTCATTTCAACTGAGTCTTGATGTTCGCGCTCGATACCTCGAGTGCGAAAATCAATCCTCAGTATTCGAGCTCCCGCTCAGCAATTCCAATGCGCCAGTTTACAGCCAGGTTGCCTACTGAACGTGGCTCGTTTGCAGTAAACACAACTGTCGTTTCTTTGGATTTAGTTGTTGAAAAAAAAACAGTGCAAGATTCGTACGAGCCAGTCTTGAAACAGAAAAAACTACGAATTCGTGAAACCCGAATTGTATATCTTTTTAGAAATCGTGATTTTTCTAGATCGTAAAATTGGACATTGCAGGTCGGATTTCGAACAATTCGAACAATCTTATAGAATACACAAATTCTTGGTGTTTTTTTTTCTTTTGTAATAACTGTGCTTTTTTTGTTTTTATCCTTTTTGTCATTTCTCTAATAATCGCTCATACAACCATCCAAGTACTGACCGCGAACGATTGCGCTTGACTCTGGAGGGAACCAAAGCCGTACACCAACCGCGCATCCACCGCTGTCGGTGAAGTTCGGTTCTTCCTGGGACGAGAGCTTCGGTCTCTGTTGTGTATGTCCGGCGACGAACGTATCAGTCGTTGAAACGGTTTGCGGTTACGACTGCTCGAAAATATCCTCGGAGCCAATGAGCTCGTATTTTTTTTTTTTTTTTTTTTTTTATATGTTCCATCGTGTACCCTCCTCGGGTTTTTACGTAACCCGTCCCTTTCCCCCTATCACTCCCTACCCGCACTGCACTGAGCTACCTAACTTCCAGTGCATCCGCGGCCGACTTAGCTACACTGTACCGCATTATTACCTAAAAATCTGAAAAAATTCAGAAAAATAAACGAATCATTTTCATACAAAAAAAAAAGTTTTCTTGCCGGTTAATTTGTTAAGCAATTAATTTTTTGATAAATTTGTTAATAACATTTTGCAATTATTATTATGCAAATAAATCTTCTCAGTACCTTTAGTATACATGATTTTTTTCAGATTTTTACACCATCAAGAAGTACTTGCAATTTTCTCTTATTATTGTCGAATTTATGCGGAGTCAGCGCGCAGCGAGACTCCCTCCTTAAACAATGAGCTCGTATTTTTTTAGACATCCGACGAAATTCGGGTGTAAAATTGAAGAGCTCGATCGAGAAAAAAAAAATTATTCCCCGAAGTTCGTTTCTTCCTGGAAGAAGCGAGCTTCAAGGGAATCATTTTTTTTTTACCTGGTAGGTAATTTGATACTTTTCAGAACGATTGTACTCGTTTATCTTTGTCTCTTCAGATTCCGCGCTTCGTTTCCTCGGTAGTGGGCTTTTGAGATTAACAGACGCTCTCCCGTTCGTTCCCTTTTATCGACGCGGCCTCGAGTCGGTTTCTTTCGCATTATTCCGCGTACGAATTTGCCCGGCCGAGGGAAACCGGTTTGATCGATAATACCGACGAAGCGCGATTCCGAGCCTCCAACTTTTGCACATTCTATGCTTATTTTGTCCATGCAGACCGACGAGTCGCCGATGGAAGCGCGTCACCGCCTAACGTGTAATCTAAGAAAAAATCGATACATCTCTCTACCTCCCTTGGACCGTCTTTCCATTTCGAGACAAGTGCCAATTTACGCTCCTCACGTGCCCGAACGAGAAAACTTGCGGTATTATTACGTACGTCTCCGGGCCTGATACGCGTTACACGATGATATATATCCTTCGGTATTTCGAAAATACTTATTCGTTCGGTACAATAGACCGAGGGAATGAGGAGCCCGCGACAAATATATGCCTCGTCATCGCTCATGTACAAAATAAAATATTGGCTATAAAAATTGGTGATGAATTCGTTTCGTTAATCCTCGCTCTAGGACAATATTCCATTTTTTTTACGCTGATCATGACAACTTATTTTATTCATAAATGAATATTTAATGAGGAAAATTGCGTCTAAAATAAAGTACGATTTTTTCATGAAATTCGAGAAATTCGAAATGCCATAAAATTTCAACGGTTCAATCGAGTCTCCCGAAATTTTAATGGGATCATCGGGCGATCATCTTCCATCTGTGTACGCGTTTTTAGGCAGATAACTGAAAAATTGTAAGAGCTGGAGTGCGTACAGACAATTTCGATGAAATAAAAAATGGCCTACAAAATGAAACAACTGAACATTTATTGATGAAATTTTGCAGAAACGTTGACTATCAACCACACATGCTGGGTGTGAAATTTCAGCTTGATTGGTCGAGGCGTTCTCGAGTTATAGCGGTTCGAATTTTTCGCGTCCGATTCTCACACATACATACATACATACACACATCCGGACATTTTCCCGGAATGCGATTTTTCCATCTTTTGGAACATTCTAAACACGTTTTCATTACAATTTCGATTTTTTCACCATAACAAAGCTTCCTCTATGAGGAAGCAAAAATTGCATATGAAAAAATATCCATTCATAATTGTATTCAAAGACTTTAACAATTACGTAATCTTGACTCAGTGAAAGGAACAGGAGAAGGCACACGTGGACCGTGCGAGAGAGGTTGCCGAACGGCGACGGATGATAAATTTCTATAATACAAGTAGATATATCTGGTCCTCGCTATAATGGGACTGTATAAGTCATTCTTCGGGTATTCTTGGATTCTCCCCTCTCTCCTCGCTCGTATCCTTTCTTATACTCGATTACGTCATCGGACGAAGAAGCAAAAAAGTCGTTCAGCTTCCTGTCGCCCTTTCCTGTCAGGATAAGCAACGATATCTGGCACTTATTATTCATCGTTACAAATCGCGTACCCTCTTGTTCTTGCTTTCCCAAAGAAAAGTCGTTTGACAACTTTTTTCATTTTTTTGCCATCAAAGAGCAAACAACAGATTCGAGCTATATAGAGTCTTTGCACAGATAATAGTATTGTTTTACTTAAACATGATATCTTATAAGGCTTCGTCGATCAATTACTCGATTTAGGTGCGGGGCCGAAAGCGTTTGAACGCACCTATATTTATTAACGTTTCGGTTCTATTTGTGGAGCCCCCTCCGAATGATGTTTATTCTCGGGTAATCAATTTCGTTACGGTCAATAGTTATGGAGTTCTGTTACTGTCAATGAAAGGTCCGCGAAGAGATGGACTCCCTGTTTCTCTTCAAATAGGACCGAAAAGTTGCACTGTAAAAAAATGTTGTTTAAAAATTAATGAGCAGTATTGGAAGTATTCTTACAAAAACTGTTTCCGAAATTTCAAACACATGTGTTACAGTCAAATTTTTATTTTTGATGACTTTTTTTGTGAACTTCAGGCAGAAGCTTTGTAATTTTAATATCTGGTATTTTTATTTTACAAAAAACGTATATTAATGTGCAATTAATGTATGCACTGTAATGAATACATGTGTTCGAATAATGTAAGCAGATGTCAAGCTCCAGTACATTAAATTTACAATTTATTTGTACAGTGTAATAAGCATGTGCGTTCGATCGACTTCGTCCTCGCGTCTAAATCGCCGAATTTGCCGAATAAAATATCATATGTCTGTCTTTCATTATCGGCCGCTCATCTTCCCAAGAAATTGGGTATAGTTTTGCTTATTTATTCGTTAAATGTTCGTTAAATATATATTCGTTAAATATTCGACGCATAAATTTGCGCCAGGAGTGAAGAAAAAACCGTTAATTTTGTTGATTATAATTTTTTAAACCTTTCTGGAGCAAAAAATCCCGTTAGCTTAAAAAAAAAAAAAAAGATCCTGAAGGCTTCTCGGATGTTTATGCAAAATATTTCAGGTCGTTCGTTCGAGGCATTATCGAGTTGCAGCTTTTACGTTCCGCTCGACGCTGGAGTTTTTTTTTTCCTATCCTGTATTTTTACTCGAGGCGAGACTCGTCAAGTTTTCCTTGAACCTTGCGCCTCCGAGACACCTTCCGGCATAACGCGAACGTATCACGTGTATTAATAATTCACTGCCGGTCTGCTATGAGAGAGGGATCTCGTCGCCCCTTCTCTTTTTTCCGCTCTCTCCATACCTCGTCATAAAAATCCTGTTGCGCTCTCGAAAAGCGGAAAATTGTCGGTACTATCGCGCTTCCGAAACGCGATATTTTTTTTTTAATTAACTCTCTTTCACCGGCCTCACCCTCGTCCTCTCGCGTCCGTATAATTGTTTTATTGGCGTGAGAGGCCTCGGAGCGTGGGCAGACGCACAGATATCCGAAGTTCCGCTGGATATTTGCACGTGCCGTGTATTTTCACGTCAAAAATCAGTTGCGCTTCCGTTGATAACGCCAATCTCGATTCAGCAATCCCCTCGAACAAAAAAAAATGCCATCCGATGAATATAGTTTTTCTTCTTTTTTTGTCTCCACGTTGACGATAATCCAATTTTTTGCGGGTTTCCTCATCCCGCTGCGACGAGCTCACACGCTCCGGATATTTCATTTCCGTTCGGTCCCGAGACTGACGCGCGTACACACCAAATATATTAACGTATGATACAGTTGAAGCGTTTGTATTGCGTGTCACCGAGAGCGCGCGCTCGCGGGCCCCTCCCGAGCCGTCGGTGTCGTTAAAGTGGTTTGACAATTAAGAGTCACGTAGCGTTACAAACAACCGGCTAGACACCCTGTAGCCCACCGCCAACTAGCCAACAACTACTGTAATTAAACGTTCGAGGCCTGTTATTAAGTCATCTGCACCGGGATTTCTCGGATGAATTTACTTTTCGAAATTTAATATTTCCTCGCTAATTCGATTTTACGGTGGGTAACGTTACCGTCTCCCGTTTAAAATTACCCGACATTTTCGTCATCGTGCCTCTGAATGCCACGGGTTATCGGCTTTGTTACACTTTCCGCCATCGTCGTGTTTATCGCGCGTGCATAAATAGAAAGTAATATATAGAAAATAAAGAGTGCTGTAATGCCCATACTGGCCCGGCATTCCAGAAACCTCCAGAGCCTGCGTACAATTTCCTAGAGAGTAATACATAGAAAATAAATAAAAAGAGTGCTGAGATGCCGATACTGGCCCGGCATTACAACAATAGAGAATAGAGAGTAATATATAGAAAATAAATAAATATAGTAGTGCTGTAATGTCGATACTGGCCCGGCATTCCAGAAACCTCCAGAACCTGTGTACAATTTTCTAGAGAGTAATAC
>JAPYZC010004575.1:0-11126 GCA_030522665.1 Ichneumoninae sp. A BG-2022a | reverse complement strand
CGGATCGTCTCAGCGATCAAAATGTTCCGCAAAAATGTACCTTTCAACTCCTTGAGCTTGTTTGCACTAATATTTTGTATTGTGTTGCCTAGCTGACGCAACCCGCACGGCAGAAAAATCACTTCTGCACTCGCGAATCACATTTGTTTTCGGCGAATTGGTATTTTTGAAAACTCAACTTCGAGGTGATTGCATGGCCATAAGGTGATGTCTATAATGTTGCTCACTTCATATCCGATGCGTCCGATCATGCGCAGCGCTTGTTACAATTGACCCGTGTTACTTTTGTCCCCGCTCTCCCTTATAATATATTTGCTAATGTTAAACGTGTATATTATTTGCGCCAAGGGGCTTGTCAGGGTCCGGACCAAGTCTCGACCGAACACCGAAACATTTCTACTACGGATGATGCCGATAATCTGGCGCCAGAAGGACCCTTTCGTTCCTCTCGATCGTACTCAGTCAGACCGATTGAAAAGCAGTCGACTGACAATTGAACAGAAACCAGTCGTTAAAATTTAATGAAAAGTCCTGCGGAGCGTTGAATGGAACGAAGCAAAGTGAATCTTCCCTTTTCCATCTTCCCGTCACTTTACCGTTTCTTTAACGCTTGAACGCTCGGACGAATCCCACCAGAGAATTTGGCAACCCTCGACAGAAGTCGCGTCACGTTGTTGGGGACGAATTTGTACGGCTAATAATTACCCTTCTCGGCAAAACTCTTGCCGCCATCTCCAAACTGCTTCTCCCTATACCTATTTCACGCCTGACGGCCCCTTCGATTTCAATGGATGCGTGTACACTCTTACTTTCTCGCTCTGTCGCTTTTGATATGCGGTTGGATTCTTCTGCCGCCTCCGGCATGGAAATCAAGAGAGACTGTAGCGTTTGGACACCAACTACTTAAAGAACTAATTGTTTTAAGCGAGGCGCTACTGCGTAGTTAATCTCCGACATACCGGAAGTGAATTCCTTTGATCGGTGAACGGGTTTATTTTTGTTGTTCCCATCGAGTGAAGTTAAATTTCCCATGTGGAATGAAATCACCAAAGTCAGGATTTTTTTAAATTCTATCGTAACCAAGTAAAAAACCTCTTGATGTCGAAGCAAGAAGTCTTCAACAGAAGACTTTTTGCTTCCTTTAAGTGGAACGACGAACAAAGATTGTACCTACGATTGAGTACTGCGAGTGAAGCTTTTGCAATGAAACTCGTCTTGAAGTTCGAAGAGATCAGTGACGGAAAGCGGTCAATCCCTACGAAATGTCGACGTAACCCTTCGCCCCGTGGATGGGGCGTCCACCATGCCAAAGAACGACCCTGGCCATACGAACAAGATGGGTTAAACTGGGTGGATATTCACGATAGCTCATGGCGAAGCTCGACCTTCCGTTACACTTCGAAGCCAAACTAATGCCCGAGTCTTAAACGCTTGAGCCGTGTCCAGTCATCCCTCTTCGTAGCCATCGCGCCCGATGGAAAAGCTTGCGCAAAACCCAGTGCACGGATAATGGATAGCGACGTGTACGTCGCGGCTTAGGACGGACGTGTACAGTAGGTGTGTGTCGGACGAAAATCATTGAGTGACGCAGGACGAGCGGTGAAGATCTCTTGGAGAAAGGTGAGGGCATCCCCGATGAACGCACAGCTGTCTCCCAGGAGATTCCCTCGCGGTCACTAGCTCGTTGGCGTGTCGCTCCAGCGCCTCGCTTCCAGGCGTCAAGTTTATGTAGGACCACGTCCATTTAGGGGTATTTGATTGTGTGTTTACTCAAGCATCGTAAAGTTGGTCCTCGGACTGGGGGTGGTCAGAGTACCAGGTAAATCGTTGTCCATCAACGACTATTTTACTAGCATAGGGTAAAAGTGGCGAATATGGCCCACCCTAATACGTATAGATCAATGATATATGGACCGGGCCATATTCCCCACTTTTACCCTACGGCAGGCTTCAAGAGGATGTTCTTCTAGAGGATAAAAACGCTGGTGTTTTTATCCTCGATGGGCGTCTTTTGTGGATTTAGTGAAACCGAATTGAGTTCATTCTTCACAATGAGCAACTATGTACTGGTGGTTTTGTACCTTCTCAAAGGTCCAGGATAGACGATGGCGAATTGATGATAACTGTCCACATCTCAAAGGTGCACGTTAAGCCTGAATTACCATACATATGTTCTCTCTCGAAAAGAGGGCCATTCCGATATGCCAAATAGTAGAGGAGAGCGGGGCAAAAGGGGATTATGAGACAAAACGCAATTTTCGAATATAATTTGGATGGTGGCGATGGCGGTACGTGGGGCAAAACGGGTTCGAAAATCCGGATTAATAGTTGGGACAAATTGGGGCATCCAATAATAATTGGAAAATTGAGTTTTGCCCTCACTGTCCTGTTTTGCCCCGCTGTACCATTTTGCCCCGCTCTGCCCTATAATGATTACATGGTGACGGAAGCTAATTTCTATGGGACCAGAGCGTAGGTCAAGAATCTTCCAATGCGTGCCGTTACGATTCTGTGGAACGAGAATCTATCGACGCAACTGGTTCAATCGTGAATTTTCCTCCCTAAATAGCCATGTAGCAAGACATGCAGTAAGACATGCATCAATTTGCGCAACAAAGTTAAACGGTGTCAAATTGTTACGGCGTCGTGCATCGTCCTCGACATAAATGCCACGCTCAATTTCTCAATTCAACCCAAAGTTATTCAATGGCTGAATGCCGGTGCGTTGAAAATTAGCGAACCGAGCGTCGTAGGTCAAACCATAACCACCATCGACACCATTCAAACGCACCAATATTCGACCTCGGGCGCCGTTACCTTGAGTTTTAGACCAAAGCCCTAACGCAGCCCTAACAGGACTTGGACCTTTCATGGGGAAATTCGCAATATCGTAGGATCAAAGTTTGGATCGTTTGTCGAATTACACTAACCATGCAGAATGGAGAAAGTTTTAGATTATACGAGACCCTGACCGGTACATTCTATATATTTACGGACATACACGAATATACGGGCAGGGGGTTGTAGACCTCGTCGAATCGAACGCCAGCGTTTTTAGTCTCGAGTGGAATATCCTCTTGAAGCCTGCCGTATCCTGGCAGAATGCTCCGAAGCAGACCTGCTTACACCTCTCTAGTTCGCCTCTCTGGCTCATCCTAGACTAGCCAAAAGTTACTCGAGCCCGGGGTGTCGGTATGCTTCGTGGCCGGCAAAGGGCTTGTTCGCCAAACCCCTTTACGGCGAAGCCCACCTCATCCTCGAGCTCCTCCTCGTGGACGTAATACTAGTAGTCAAGAGATAATCGTATGGTAATCGGATGAACATGGTAATCGAGCTAATTGGCGTGCCAACCGCTACCAATTTGCCCCGTTCGCACATCCTCGCTGCGGAATCATGCTACCTAAAAAATTTTCTGCCGTACACTCTTCTCTACATCCTGCGAAAGTAAGTTACTAATAAGATGACACGCAAGAAGATAATAACAGCATGAGAATAACGTTTTCTGGCCCCGACTACTCGAAGACCCCTGTCTGTTTTCCCAAGATTCCAAGAGCTGATTATTCTACATCTCAAAGTAACCATTTTATTCCATCTATTCTATTCACAGCAACCAGCCGAATCAAAGACAAAAGCTGTTCCAGACCCTCATTATTCCAAATACCGCGGCTCAAGCTCAACAGCGGTTCCAGCGCTTGACTGTTGTTAGTTCCTCCTGAGACTTCGTTCCAAAAGGGCCTGGAAGGGGCTCGGACCATAACAATTTTTGCAGACACTTTTTACCCAAAAGCCCCGCTAAAGATATATTTAAGTAAAAAAAAAAGAAAAATATCATGGCCATATCACCCAGAATTACCCCACGTAGGGGACACCGGGGCAAAATGGCAAAGCGGGGCAAAATGGGACAGTGAGGGCAAAACTTAATTTTCCAATAATTTTTGGACGCCCCATTTTGTCCCAACGATACAAAGAGATTTTGAAACCCGTTTTGCCTCACGTACCACCTTCGCCACCATCCAAAAGTTATTGGGAAATTGCGGTTTGTCTCATTATCCCATTTTACCCCGGTGTGCCATTTTGCCCCGATCTCCCCTACGTTTCATGTGTACTTCATCGTATGGAACTAGTCGAACTTACGTTCCAACGTTCTGGAAGCGTATGGAAAAAAGACACCCAAACGTTGAAGATAAAATCCATAAAAGCTATAAAGTGGAAGCGTTTCGATTAAGTGAGTCGACTCCTTGCAAGCGCCTGGAGATAGCGGACCGTCCAGTTCGCCTCCTTACTCCTCGGCTCTCGGGCTGCCTGTTCGTCCGGACGCGAAGTAGCCCTGCTTCGTTCGGCCGTGCTAATTCAATAATATCGTTGAATCTATTAAGCGGATAGGATCGAGGGTGGAAGTGCTCTAATATCATCTCGTAATGCTCCTTACATATCCTCTCTCGTCCTCTCGACCCCCCTCGAACCACTGGCTCAAACCATCCCCGTCATCCTAACATCCGTAATAGGTTTCCCAGCTAATATCCCCGATCATTTTGCCCTATCAGCCGCTCACTCATCGTCGAACATAGTTCGTTCACCCCACGGTAGAAATATTCGATATCTTCACTCTCCCTCTTTTCTTCCCTCTCATTGCCAGTTTTTTTCTATACCGCGCCACACATCCGCAGTGAATCCAATGTGATCTATGTGCCCGATCGACCGTGTCCGATTACCGGCATGATTTTCGCGCCGACAGGACGGGGAACCCCCGCTGAAGCTCTTAATTGAACCGCAGCGCGAGTGCATTATGGACGATGGTTCGTATCGAGTTATGCTCGATTATTCGAGGGTTTCTCGAGGTTGGGTCACTGAGAAGGTATCGAAGACGGTCGATCATTCGACATGCGGGGGGTCGTCTCTTTCGCGTCAATGATGATCGTCCAGTTCGGAGTCCGTTTTCATACGGAGCTCTTTCACGGTCGTTTACAATGTAAAGTGTTGCTCCGAGAGATGAAAGCGCTCCAACGGTAAAACAGGTACCTGCAGCGGGAAAATTCATCATATCGAAGATTGCTGGGCTGTCGAGTTAGTTATTTGTATGGCAAGCGCGTAGAAAGGGAATTCTTGGTGAGTGTGAAAATGCAGCACGTGCCAAAAGCCAGTCTGGCATTCACACGTGTCACGCTCGTTTTTGAGACGCGTGCGCAGAAAAGCACTTTCTCGCACTAGTGTGAGAGAAGATACAAAAATCACGCTCGTCGTTTTTGAGAAGTATGCGCAGAAAAGCACTTTCGCGCACTAGTGTGAGAAAATATACAAAAATCACGCTCGTCGTTTTTGAGAAGTGTGCGCAGAAAAGCACTTTCTCGCACTAGTGCGAGAAAAAATACAATATTGCCTTGTACGCATGCGCAGTATTTTTCACGCACGCGATGCGAAAAAGTGACTTTTTACGTGCATATGTTAGGAGTACAAATTTTTACCAGACTGAAGCAATCAATACAGAGACCGTGAGCAATCTCGGCTTCGAATTAGACGGTCCCAGCGTCGTAAAAAAAGGCAGGAATAATAATCAATAAACGAAGAATACAGAGTTAAAAAATTCGCAACCGTGTTTATGCGTTTGTATCCCAGAGAAATTCGCAGTGAGAAAAAAAATACTTTCGGAAGATGGAATATCTCGCCTGAGTCCGAATTTGAGATTATCCATGGGTTGACCGGGGTTAATTGGAACACGGTGCAATCCTGAACTTCCGCAGTAAATCAATCGGAGTTTCGTGCGGAGACCACGGCATTCTGAGGCATTAAAGTTCATACCATGGTTAGTTAGGCCTTAGAGTGCCATACTCGCTGCGCCAACCTCCGATTGAGATTTACTGCAGCGATTCCGACTAGCTCCGGGCTCCCCAACTCTCGTGTGTCCCTTTCACCGACTCACCATCGAACTACGAAGTAAAGTAGCCCGTTTCGCCCCCGACTCATCATTCATATTAAAAAATGTCGATGGTCATCTTGGTAAAAGGCGTCATCGAAAGGCGCCTTGCCAACACAACTCGATCGGACCTTTTCGTAATTAATGAATGCACACGCTGCACCGACGAGTCCTCAGAGCGGTTTCTTTCTGCCTGTCATACAGATATCGCGAGGTCCCTTTTATTTTAAGCGAACAAGCGCGCGAAACCCTAAAGAAGCAGCACGAGAAATAAATCGAAATTCCTGAGATTAAGAAACTTAAAAAAAACACACAGCACGAAGGAAAGCCGACAAGAAACGGTGTGACGCACGTTTTAGGAACGTCTCCGGTATTATTAACGACAGGTGAGCATTATATCCGTTCTTAGTTCTCTTACGGCGCCGATGCCGTTGATTCTGCATAACTCGAGTCGCAGATCGGCTGGAGCAGATATTGCGTCGTCGAAACGCAGAAGAGGCACGAATGCTCGAGGTAGAGCCAGAAGTCGTATATTACATCTTTTTTTATGGATTCATTGCGAAACAAATGTTATTCCGAGAAGGCCGAACCATTAAATCTCCGGGTGCCGCGATCGGGACTACATTAGCGAAATATCGCGAGAGAATGATTCATCAGGCGGTGAGCAGGCAAGGAGAATTGATGGATGGTCCTTTTCCGGCGGATAAGAACAATCTACTTCGGGATGGGATTTCGAAGTCGCATGCCCACCGCGCGGCAAGACATCGTCTGTAACTTTATTATTTTTCTCGGAACTAATGAGACATTGGGTAGGAATTAGGATTAGCCACGATGGCGATTAAATTGCATTTACACGTTATTATTGCGAGCGACATTCCGCAGGATTTTGTTCGGCGTTCCGGGACGCCTCTCGGTGGTCCAACGATTAATCACCAGCGGGATGACGATCGCGCCAATGTCGACTCGTTCTTAGAATTTGCGGACCGACAATCCCTGGTGAACATTTTGGAGCGCTACGTCAGGCCGGATAAAGGCCTGATAAGGCGCTGACGAGCCTCGAAACAACGCTCCACAAATATTACTGTGGGAAGGGCAGGGGACAAAAGACACACTGTAAAAAAATTTGTTGGAAAATTAATGAACGGAAGCTTTTTTACATAAACTGTTTCTGAAATTTCAAACACATGTGTGTTGCAATTTTACAGTCAAATTTGTATTTTTAATGGAAATTTTTGTAAATTCCAGGCAAAAGATTTTTAATTTGAATATCTTGTGTTTTTATTTTACAATAAAAGTACGTCAATGTTCAATTAATGTAAGTAATGTAAGCAAACTTCAATTTCCAGTACATTAAATTTACAATTTATTTTTACAGTGCATTATTAAATTACAGTAACAAAGTTAAGATTAAAAATTAAAATTAAAAAAGTTGAGACTAAAAATTTAAATTAAAAAGGCTCGTCTCAAACAGAGAACATCCGTTTTGTCCTGGTGTTCCATTTCGCTTTGCTCTCCATCGCCTCGAAACAACAGTTTTGAGGCGAAATTTAGACAAAAGTCTACAAACTTTACTGAGTGAAGGGAAGGGGGCAAAAGACATTATGAAAACACAGTAACAAAGTTAAGATTAAAAATTAAAATAAAAAAAGTTGAGATTAAAAATTAAAATAAAACAGGCTCGTCTCAAACAGAGAACACTCGTTTTGTCCTGGCGTTCCGTTTCGCCTTGCTCTCCATCGCGCACCGAAGATTAATCCTAATGATGAAAACATCTCGCAACCGGACACATCTATGTAACATCCTTTGCGCCACGACAACCGACCGGCTACCCAGCGCAAGGCAATTAGAGCGCGCATCGTCACTCAGAAACTGCATTATATATTAGTCGCTTTATATGTAACCAACAACGATCTTCCCATTCCTTTAATCTAATGCCCTCCGAAAGAAATGCAACGGATGCTGAGATGAAACGTCCCGCGATCTCTCCCGCAGCGTTTCCCCGTCGCCGCACATCCTTGACGAGACGACAACGAGAACACCGAGGAGGAAGGACGACGATGGATATAGGATACAGCCAGTTCGCGGATGTGAACCAGCAGACAGAGAAGACTTGCCTTGTCACCGCGAAGGTAGCTGATAAATCGTCGTCGCAGACACGTCGCTCCTTTCGTCTTCTATTTCTACGGACCCTCTCCGCGCGGTATTACCATTTTTAAAGGTATAACAAATGATGTCGACGATAAAGCGCATTCAGAACTAACGTCTCGTCGCGTTATCACCAGAGGTGAGTTATTCTTGTACCTTTATAAAAAAAAAAAAAATATTATTTTTTTATGAGTTTGCTATTCCTGTGGAGGAACGAAAGCACGACGAGCGAGATCGGACGCCCGCTTTCATCGCCGGGTATTATTAGCAGGAGCGTTAATACCCCCTCGTCAGCTCGTCGAAGACCCCTCGATTCATGGCATCAAAAGTGTCCGATTTTCAATCAAATTAGATTTTTTTATTCAAGCCCGAGCGGACAAGCGCGAAGAAGACGTAGCCGGGAGGAAGAATGAAGTATCGGTTTTTGCGCCGTTGCGGCATCATGGTTGTTTTGCTTTGATTAAGTTTCTTCGGAAGTTCCGTTTTTATGGACAAATAAAGGGAATTTCCCTATCGTAACTGCGGGTTGTCTATGAAAGTCAAGGAAGCTCTCGAGATACTTTTAAATACCGCCAGGAGCAAAATCTAACACTTAAAATACCTCTCCGTTATCGATACGAGTAAACGAAGTTTTGGATTTTTATAGATCGGCATTTATGTCAACCCTCACTGGTCCTTTTTTACAAGAACTTATTTCCACAAACGTCCACAATTTTTTATTTATTACTTTTCCGATCGCACCAGTCGGGCCTATATTTACAAACAAAAGTCCAAACGAAAATTGTTAACGACACGGCAAACAAAAGGACAAGTTTGTATATTTAATCGTGAACAAAAGAGTTTGTCATTTATTTGACAAAATTTCGAATTTCACTATCGTACCTGCGGGTGGTCTATGAAAATCAAGGAAGCTCTCGGGATACTCTTAAATACCGCCAGGAGCAAGATCTAACACTTAAAATACCTCTCCGTTAACGATACGAGTAAACGAAGTTTTGGATTTTTATAGATCGGCATTTATGTCAACCCTCACTGGTCCTTTTTTTTACAAGAACTTATTTCCACAAACATCTGAAATTTTTTATTTATTAATTTGCCGATCGCATCAGCCGGGCCTATTTTCAGAAACAAAAGTCCAAACGAAAATTGTTAATGACACGGAAAACAAAAGGACAGGTTTGGATATTTAAACCCGAATAATAGAGTTTGTCATTTATTTAACAAAATTATTTTCTCGAAACTTCGCATTATAATTTCACGAAATTATTTTTTACTGGGCACTTCGGCTCGTATGGACGACATTTATCCTACTCGTACAGTTGACTAAATAAAAAAATCGCAATCTCGATAATCGTTCTGCATCTTCATTACGGCCTACACTTCCAATTTTCAGAGCAACAATCTTATCTCTTTCCCTGAAATTCTGAAATTTTCCAACTGCATAAAAGTCGCCATAACAAAAAAAATATATCAAACATTCGTCACGAAATCAACGAAACAATACTCGCACTAATTTTCCAATTTAATTGCTATACTATAAATTCCGCTTCCAATCATTCGCATCGTCGATTTTCAAATATTCCGCTGACGTCCACTCGAACGTAAGCGCCGTGCACACAATCTATACTATAACGTATAAATAAGCTACAAATTGATCAACTATCGGCGCCCATTTACATTCGTTCAATAATCATCGTCATCATCGTCATCGTAATCAACACCGTCGGTCTGTACAGTAGGATTTCAACTTTTGTTCATCGACCTCCTTGTTTCACCCTCTGTTGTTCATTCCCTATACATACGCGACGGACTTTTCGATGCGTCGCGCCTCTCCCGTTCGAACAATTAAATCACGCCGCAGCGATTGCACGCTGAACACCGGTATCCAGTATCCACAAACGCATACAAGGGGGGGGGGGGGGGGGGGGGGGGGGGGGGGGGGGGGGGGGGGGGGGGGGGGGGGGGGGGGGGGGGGGGGGGGGGGGGGGGGGGGGGGGGGGGGGTTGAGGTTAGGAAGGGGAGCCAGGGGTTTGATGATGCGAACGTTTCGAATTTACCGAGATTTACAATAAGCACGGGTGACAATAATAGATTGCTCTCGAAGCACGAATCAATTAAGCGTAGTCAACCGGTACGAAACCATAGGCGCATTAACAATGGAAACTAATACATAATTTAACGGTGGGGACGATAGCGATCAAAAGCGAATGCGTGTGTGCACTCCATCGGAGAGGCGAGTTGACGCCGCACTATGGATCCGGTCACTTTCAAAATCGACCGTGGTATTTTCGGTGAATTTTTGGAAAAGAGAGAACAACGACGGGAATTTTTTTATGGCAAAAAGTCAGCAGGGGAGACCGGGGACAAAAGTAACACGGGTCAATTGTAACAAGCGGCCGCGCAACGCTGGGCATGATCGGACGCATCGGATATGAAGTGAGCAACATTATAGACATCAGCTTATGACCATGCAATCACCTCATAGATGAGTTTTCAAAAATACCAATTCGCCGAAACCAAATGTGATTCGCGAGTGCAGAAGTGATTTTTCGGCTGTGCGGATTGCGTCAGCTAAGCGACACAATACAAAATATTAATGCAAACAAGCACAAGGAGTTGAAAGGTACATTTTTGCGGAACATTGTGATCGCTGAGACGATCCGTTTCAGACTGTTATTAACCGATGCCACAGTAATTTTGCTGATAATCCGGTGTGGGGTCGATTGTAACAGTCGATCCGGGTCAATTGTACCAACAATAATTCATTTCTTCCAATACCAGTACCAATATATTTTATTACCGACAGCGGTGGATGCGCGGTTGGCGCACGGCTCTGGTGGTCCCCCAAGTCAAGCTGATTCGTTCGCGATCAGCACTTGGATGGGTGACCGCTTAGCCGTGCGCTAGCTGGCGCATCGACCGTTGAGCGGGAGGCGCTTTCTTCTGAGACTTTGGTGTTTCTACACTTTATTCAAGTGCAGAAATATTGGTGGATCAGTAGAATATGGCCGTCTGTACCGGCACGGGTTTTCCGCAGTTTCCCCGTGTCCCTGGCAAATGCGGTACAGTG
>JAPYZC010004574.1:0-10121 GCA_030522665.1 Ichneumoninae sp. A BG-2022a | reverse complement strand
TTGTTAATAACATTTTGGAATTATTATTATGCAAAATGAATCTTTTCAGTGCTTTTAATATGCATGCATTTTTTCAGATTTTTATACCATCGAGAAGTACTGGCAATACTCACTTACTTTTCGACAACTTATGCGAGATGAGCGAGAAGCGACATAGCTACCTTAAGCAGGTAAATCCGTGTATTAATATTCAATTTAAATAAAATGATTATTTATTTAATTTAAATAATAATATTTATTTTAACCAAATAAATATTAATTTGCGGGTGCCAGACAAATACATTATTTTTCAGAGTGCATGATACGAGATGAACCGGTCGGAAGCTCGCGACGATAACTTACCTCGGCATTTCTCTCGTCGGAAAATCTGGAGCGGTTCTGGACAATTCCCGAGTATCGTTTGGGATCGGCATGCGTCCGGTTCGATACTCGACGCAAGCTCTGCAAGATCGCATCTTCCTTTTGGACCCAATCAGAGCCGGATCTACAGATGCAGCTCTGCGCTTTATCGATCGCAGGCACGGCTGGCCTGGACCACATTTCGGCACTTTGCAGGGAGACTCGTCTCTTTCGCACTTTGTCCGGTAACGACGAGGATCCGGATCGAATTTTGAACCGCAACACTGGTCCATCCCGAAGACCACGGATCCGGCCGATCGCACCGGGTGACAATTGATTAAATTAATTAAGTTAGTTAAATTAATTTAATCAATTTTAATTGTGCGGATTAAAGTTAATTATGCGGATCGGAGAATCGGATCTGCCGCTCACGTGGCTTCTGTCTAGACACCCGGAGGTTACATCTCGTCAAGGCAACGAAGTTAAATCCACTACACTGCTCTGAATTTCGTTGTGAATCGCTGAGTAAACAATTCGATGATTTAATATCGAGGCAAAAAGAGGAGGAGAAAAAATAAAGTGGGTTACCATAGCGACGTTGCGGGGGTTGCCATGTAGCTTCGAGGGACACGTTTTGAGGGTTGACTGGCTCGGCGACCGGAGGGATCGATTTTATCCAGGGGGTTGGAGAGGGTGAAAAAATTATATGATTTTTTAATTTTTTTATTGTACATCGAGTCATTTATTAACCGTTCAATATACCCACACATCGATCTATACACAATTATTTTATATGATAATAATAATAATAATAATAATAATAATAATATATTCAATATATTCCGGTGGAGGTACCTCAGAAGTGCTGTGTCATAGCGCTTTACAATCAATATGTTTGGTTTATAATTGTTCGTTATATATATATATATTTTTCTTCATTCGTTACAACGAGTCAATGTGCGAAATGAAAGTCTGCGGTCTTGTCGAATTCATTCAGCGAGTACGTCACTCTACACATATATAATTGATTGTCACGTTAATGATACGATATTGATTTTGTTCCCATGCTGTGATTTAACGTTTTATAATTTTTTATTGTTTTAATTTTTTTTATTAATTATTCTTTCATCCCTCCTCTCAGTTTTTACGTCGAGGCGTCAAGAGGATGTAACACTCTTCATATATTATATGTATAAACTATACCAATTGTTAATTACACAATATACATATTACATATGTCTCTCTCCCCCCCTGCTCTAAATATGCATGTAAAATATATAAAACGTAAAATAAATCTTGTTACGGCGAAAATATAACTATTTCTCGTTTATTCGTCCCACATAAATTTTTGAATTTTATTTATATCTGCATTTGATTTTTTTTTTTTTCAAATTTAATAATCCATCGGTAATTGGGCTGATTTTAATGCGGCATCGTTAACGCTTGGTATTGCGAGTCTTCAGCGTCGTCGCGCGAAGTGACAAAAGCTATTGCGAATCTATGCAGGTATACATATATATATAGGTGCGATATACGAGTGCCGCATATTAATCAGCCGGCTGCCCCGGCAACTCGCTCGGGTTAGCAAACAGAATGTAGGACGGGACAAGAGTTATAACCCGGAGCGCTCTCCCACCACATCCCGCTATATTCGTGACCAAAGGTAAGGAATAGTGAATTATTGATTTTCATTCGGTCAGCGTTCTTGATACAAGACGTTCGTTCGCGACGTGCGCGAATTTTCAGGAGCTGTGGGTCAGGGTTCACCGGCAAAAGTCACAGGGTCGAACGGAGGGTCGTCGATGCACCTCTCCACCTCGGCGAGTGAATGCTGCACCAACGCATTTTTTTTCTTCTTTTTCTTTCATTTTTTTCCCTTGCCAACAAAAATTTCACCTCGAAAATTTTTGGAATCGGCGCGAATACCATTTTTTTTTTTTTTTTACTTTTGTTAAATTTTTTCTGTAGAAGTACAATAATTACAAAAATTCAACAAATCGATATTAATTTTTCCTTTTTAAAAGAAAAATTCGGGCTGGAATCGGCTCGAAAGTACCATTTTCTAATTGTTTTTTTTTTGTTCGTACTTCCGTAAAATTATTTCTGTAGAAGTACAATTATTACAAAAATTCCACATTCCGGCGGTCATTTTGCCTTTTCCAAAAAAAATTTCGGGCTGGAATCGGCTCGAAAATACCATTCTTTTTTTTTGTACTTCTGTAAAATTATTTTTGTAGAAGTACAATTATTACAAAAATTACACAGCTCGATATTCATTTTTCCCTTTCCAAAAAAAATTCCACCTCGAAAGTATCAGGCTGGAATAGGCTCGAAAATACATTTTTTTTGTACTTCTGTAAAATGATTTCCGTAGAAGTACAATTATTACAAAAATTCCACATTTCGGTGTTCATTTTTCCCTTCCCCAAAAAAAAATTCACCTCGAAAACGTCGGGCAGGAGTCGGCTCGAAAACACCATTTAAAAAAAAAAAAACATTTTTGGTACTTCTTAAAAATTATTTTTGTAGAAGTACAATTATAACAAAAATTCCATAGCTCGGTATTCAACGAATCGGTAAATTTTCGCTCCATCTCCGTGACAATCGGGCGAGAGCAGCCGGAGGCTCGAATTGACGATTAGACTTAATTGTAACTTGTCGTGTATTGCACACATCGTTCTCGGCAAAAACATTTGTGTCTCAGTGTTCGACGGATCGTTCCGTACGTACGACGGAACTTCCGGTGTCGGCTAGTGGTTAAGGTCTCGTAAAGCGATACCGGTAGGGCGTCCAGGCGAACAATTCTATGAAAAGAACAAAAACCGATGTACATGTCGCTGTTTTTTCATTCGTTTTTCACTTTTTTCTTTTTTTTTGTCTAAATCTTCGATTATCAAATTTTTATATTTTATAATAATAATTAACTAATTTGTGTCGGATCTTTGTAACCATGCACTACTCCGCATGGCGCGGCCCCAATTACACTATTTTCATACTATATATGTATATAAGTACTATATGAACTATAAACTATTTTTTTTACTACGTGTGTAAACACCGATTGCAATTTACCCTCTCTCACGCGATGAAACGCGCGAGAGACTTTCATGTAGAGGTATTATATTTGGCACTTGTTCTCTCCTCGGTTCGTTGCATTTACCTCCGCAATCATGCAATAGTAGATTTTTTTTTTTGTTTTTTTCGTTTCATTTTTTTTTTTTCATTTTAAATTACATTCACTAGTCTAAGCGATTTAACCACGTGTACAATAGGCTATGAATAGTAGTCGTATGTGTTGAACAGCGATTGTTTGCATAGTAAACGTGTTTCCGTCCGTGCGATAGTGTGAATCAGATTTGTTCTGTACACATTGCTTCTATACGGTCGAAGGGGAAATAAATGAACATGCGATGAGTCACGTACACGCTTATTTCCCCCCATATGTTCGATCCTCTCTAATGGATCCTACACGAAGCAGGCCACGTGAGTGTATTTTTTTTTTTTTCTAATGTATTTGGTCCTCGTGGATTTTTTGTGAAAGCCCCAGGGATTAATCCTAGAGGTATTGTTGTCTATCTATGTGAAAAGCTGCTCTGAACAACGAGAGTAGTCAGGTTGTTGACCCTTCGAAGCTTTTCGATGTAAAAAGTGAGACATTGCTCCAAAAAAAAAATCTTCCCAACCTGAAGTACACTGAGAAAAAAAATTGGTTCCATTAACCAAAAGTCTCATATGTTCAAAGTTGTTATTTGTTTGATACAAATAAAGCATTGTTTTGTTAAACTATTATTTGCTTTAAATTATTGAAAATGTTTCGATTGAAACAAACATATTTGGTTCAGATTTTTAAGTAATCGTTGATTTTTGTTCTATAAAAAAAAAATAAAAAATCAACGATTACTTTAAAGTCTGAAAAAATTCATACGTATTCAGAAAAATAAACGAATCATTTTCATAAAAAAAAGTTTTGTTGCCGGATACTTTGTTAACCAATTAATTTTTGGATGAATTTGTTAATAACATTTTGCAATTATTATTATGCAAAATTAATCTTCTCAGTACCTTTAGTATACACCATGTTTTCAGATTTTTACTCCATCAAGAAGTACTTGCAATTTTCTCTCATTCTTGTCGAACTTATGCGAAGTCAGCGCGCAGCGAGACTCCGTCCTTAAACGATTAGTTGCTTCAATTTACTCAAAATTTGTCGATTGAAATAAACATTTTTGTTATACCAACTGATTACATCTTTGAACGTATGTTACCGGGCATTTGCTTAATCGAACCATTTTTTATTCTCAGTGTAACGACACTTCGAGAGTGTGCTACAAATTTGGAAGTCTAAATTTGGACAAATTTGATATTCGTCGAGCCATTTTTGAAGATATGATAGATCAAAAAGGCAGGAGATTATCTTTCGCTTCGAAGGGTCAACGGCCAAATCCTGATTTTTTTTGGTCGCTCATTCCGAATGAATATCGCAAAATTATCATGCCACAAAGTAAACTGTAAGATGATTGGAAAATCAGACTTTCTCGGCGATTGATGAGTAACAGGCATGTGTGTAAATAAATATATAAATTATTAAATAAACAGAGTTACATCGTACAAATTAACATAGGTAGGTTTTTGTTGTAACAAGGTAATTTAAATGTTACGCAATAAATAAACAATGCAGGGTCGCTTGGCAAGTAGGTGCGGCAGTGATTTCTATCGAGCGTCTCGATGAAAATTTTTCGATTGAAACAAACATATTTGTTGTACCAACAAAATACACCTTTGAACGTATGTTACCGCGCATTTACTTAATCCAACCATTTTTTTTTCTCAGTGTAACGACACTTCGAGGATGTGCTACAAATTTGGAAGTCCAAATTTGGACAAATTTGATATTCGTCGAGCCATTTTTGAAGATATGATTGGTCAAAGAGGCAGGAGATTATCTTTCGCTTCGAAGGGTCAAAGGCCAAATCCTGATTTTTTTTTGGTCACTCATTCCGAATGGATATCGCAAAATTATCATGCCACAAAGTAAACTGTAAGATGATTGGAAAATCAGACTTTCTCGGCTATTGATGAGTAACAGGCATGTGTGTAAATAAATATATAAATTATTAAATAAACAGAGGTACATCGTACAAATTAACATAGGTAGGTTTTTGTTTTAACAAGGTAATTTAAATGTTACGCAATAAATAAACAATGCAGGGTCGCTTGGCGAGTAGGTGCGGCAGTGGTTTCTATCGAGCGTCTCGATGCGGTCTTTAGTGGATGGTGGTAGTTGATGGTTGGTGGTGGTGGTGGATTTATGACGAAGAAGACGATGATGAAGAAGACACAATGCAAGACTACTCAGAGATAGATCCTTATTTGCCAGTCGCATTTATAGCTTCAGCGCATGTTTTTTTTTGTTTCTTTTTTTTTTGCCCAATTGCAGCCTTGGCCCAGCTCAGCGACCATCGACTTCTACGGTTAAACGTCTCAGAGTCTACGATTTACCATTGTTGGTGAAGCACGGGCACAGCGCGTTCAGTATCCGATTGCAGAAGCCACGAGCTCGGTTGTTCCAGCGGCCGACGGGATCGCCGCCCTTCAATCTACTGCCTGCGCACATGCATTTTCGCTCGTTATAATCGCGAGGGGTTTTTTCGGCACTTTACTATGATTTCTTTTTTTTTTTCTTTTTTTTCGCTTTTTTGCGCGTTAAGCTATCACGATATGTCTCGTAAATTCTCGTACGGGAACCATCCTCACATTCAGCAAAATCCGCTCGCCAGCCCGATGGACTAAACGTTCTACTAACTACCGGTCTCACTTTTTCTACATGCTACTCGAGGGAATATATATCGAATTCACGAGGTAGATAGATAGTCAAGTACACTACGTAGTGATAATCAATTGCTTTACCTTCGCTCGTCTCGCCTCCCTGAAACAAAAAAAAAATTACATTAATTCTTGCGTTAATTGTTTGGGTGAGTTACTAATTATCGTGCAACGATCCAAGGATGTTACAACAAAGCTTTTGTATATTGTAATTTGTACTTTTTGTAATTTGTAATGCGTACTTTTTATAAAATGGTAATTGAGTGTTTTATAAGTTGTTATTGTACTGTTTATAAGATGTAAATTGTATTTTTTAAAAATTGTAAGAATACCTTTTATAAAATAAAAATTGCACTTTTTGTAACATTTATGCCAAACCACGTATTTGAGCGATAATAAAAGTGTAAAAATCGTACATTTTGATACGAGTGTGAAATAGTAATTTACGATACTTGTGCTATAAAAAATGTTCTGACGAGTGTGACTTTGCAGCACGTGCCGATGACGAGTGCTGCAATTACACGAGTTTAGAAAAAGTTTAATCGCACTAATATCATACCAAATTTTACTTCCTGAGGTGTGAAAATGGGGGTTTTGTGCAAAGCGTGTGGAAAACTGAAATTTTCGCACCGAGTGTAATAAAAACTTTTTTTGACGAGTGTGAGTTTGCAGTACGAGCCAAAGATGAGTGTTGCAATCACACGAGTTCAGAAAACATTTTACGCACGCGTGTCGTACAAAGTTTTATTGCACATGGTGCGAAAATCTCAATTATCCCACTTTGTGAAATAAAGTTTTGTAAGATAATCGTGCGAGAAACGTTTTCTTAACTCCCACGATTGCAACACTCGGCTTCGGCTTGTATGGCAAACCCACACTCGCCAGAAAAACTTTGTTCGCAACAGTATCAAAATGTACTACTTTACTACCGCCAATAAATCACAAATCTTTTTTTGCGAATTTTGAACAGCCTTGTTTCGACATCCTTCGATTATTAACCATATCTTTTTTTATACCTCGAATTGTGATTTATTGGCGGTAGTAAAACAGTACGTTTTGATACTAGTGCGAAAAAACTTTTTCTGGCGAGTGTGGTTTTGCAGTACGAGCCGAAGACGAGTGTTGCAATCACACGAGTTCAGAAAACGTTTTACGCACAGAGGGTACGAAATTTTATTTCACAAGGTGCGAAAACCTCAATTTTCACACCTTGTGAAATAAAGTTTTGTACGATACTCGTGCGAAAAACTTTATCTTATCTCCCGTGATTGCAACACTCGCCTTCGACTCGTATGGCAAACCCACACTCTCCAGAAAAAGATTTTTCGCACTAGTATCATAATGTACTGTTTTACTACCGCCAATAAATCACAATTTTTTTTCTGCGAATTTTGAACAGCCTTGTTTCAACATCCTTCGATTATTGGCTATATTTTTTTTTTTTTACCTCGGACTCAAATTTTCTTTTCGAAGCTTCGGACGCGGCTGTTTCGATGACCTCGGTGACAAATCTCGTAGTTTCCTTCATCAATTCCTCGTCCTCCTTGAAAGCCTCCTTTCTCTGCTCCAGACTCCCCGTCCCAAGGTTCTTCTCGTGTTCCTCCATTATCGGCGAGTGGAACGTCAAAGTCATTCGCCCGGTCATTCTCCCTTTGATCAAGCCCCGACGCGTTATAGCCTAGCTCCGGGATTATATCTCGCAACCCTCACAACGTCGATCGAAAACTCACCCCTCTTTCTCGACACCCTTCGCCTTCGACCTCTCACCTCGTTCGGTGCAGGTCAGTTAACTCGTAACATGATATTACCTTGACGTACACTGTGACGCCCTGAAAATGTATCCAACACAACACGTATCGTGTAATTAAAAAATCGTGTAAAAATACGTGTAAATTCGTCGGACAGTCGTTATCCCGGTTGAAAAAATTAAGAATTTTTATTTTATTAATTTGACTAAATAAAATAACTCTTAGCACTTGGTCATAAATTTGGGAGGAAAAAAATTATTCCAACAGCGACCGAAATCCATAAACAGCACAGATAAAAAAATGTAATTAATAAAAAAAATTGATTTATATCGAATTTTCAACACTTGGCTAATTTTCAGTATAAAAACCATCCCATCTTTTTGATGACTTTTCGGAATCCACAGAAAGATTAATTTTTTTTAAAAATAAACAATTTAATCGAAAATGAACTCTTTGCTCTTGGCGATGGATTTTCGGTGGAAAAATCACCCCAACAATGATGACAACCCGGAATCGCACCCAGAAAAAAAATTATTTGACGGCCACCGTTTATTTAAATTCAGTAAATAGAAACTTAAATGAAATAAATATTTATGTAAATCAAATAAATATTGCCGTCAAATAAATTATTTTTCTGGGTGGAGCGGATAGCTTAAATAAAAAAATGATAATTATTATTTAATCGAAAAAATAACTCTCGGCACTTTGCAATTAATTGTTGAGAGAAAATAATCATCCCAACAACGATGAATGTCCGAAATCAACGGAGAACTTTAATTTAAAAAAATAAACATTTTAACCGAAAAAAGAATGCTCGACACTTGGCAATGAATTTTTGGGATAAAAAAATCACCTCAACAACGATGACTTTCCAAAATCAACGGATAGCTTTAATTAATTAAAAAAAAAAAACAATTTAACCGAAAAAATAATTCTCGACACTTGGCAACAAATTTTCTAGGGGGAGGGGGGGGGGGCGGAATCACCCCAACAGCGACGACTGCCCGGAATCCACGACAACATAACATTTGTAAAGGACTTGTTGAACATCCATTGACGAGTCCCGATTGCCCCGGCACATTTTCTTCCCTTCCCAATCCGAGGTAAAATATTAAATATCTTTTTGGTTTCGACACTCCAAAGCAGCGTCCGCGAGTGCTCCAATGCTACAGGTGGGCAGAGATCCGCGTTGGTCCGGGCGTTCCGGAAGGAGGAAGAAAACGGAGCATGGACAAAAAATTATCGCAATTGTCTATTTTTTTTTAACTCCCAGTCCGCAGAAGAACAAACTTAGCGGTGCGAACGGAGCGCTTATCGTCGTATTTCCAATGACACTGGCAACGGCACACGCGGACGTTTTTTCGTTTTTCCTCCACACCACCCTTTTCTCTCCCCTTCGGAGCGTCCCGAGCTCTCGACCGATTGATCGCTCTTCTCGCCAGGAAACCAACGAAACTTTTAGCGAACAGCGCGACGAAGCCTTCGCATGCACCGGATGCAATCGGGACCCAACGACGCACCTCCGTGTTTCCGGTCTTAATTTCCCAATTTTTTTTTTCTCCGAATTTTTCTTCAGCACTCGTCGGCTCTTCCCTCGAGGCAGCTCAGCTCGCGGTCGGCGGTGAAACTTGCGTGTTTTCGTCGGAGCTTGTCGCGGTTTCGACGAGCAGCCCCGGGGGCTTGTGTACAGCTCGTAATGATCGGCCGCTTCGAGCCTGGCTCTATCCACTTGCTGGCTCGGTGAATTTCACCCCCCGAGTACAAAACACGCGAAGGCGCATGCGCGAGGGCTCTTTTTGCCCCCACCGGAACGGCGACCCGCGAATTCGTCCGGCGACGCGAACCTCGACCATTAGACCGTACACTGATAAAAAAATACGGTTGAATCAACTAAAATTCGGGCACGGACGTTCAACTAAATATTTTGTTGGTACACTTAAAAAATTGGTTACTTCAACAATTTTTTGGTTGATTTCACCTAAATATTTTTGAGTCATTAAAATATTTTGTACGACCAAGAAAATATTTATTTGAACGTCCCTGTCCGAATCTTAGTTGATTCAACTGTACTTTTTTATCAGCGTACCTCCCGATTCTATGTTAAGGTAGCTGTCGCGCGATAACGATTTTCATACGAAATCGTTAAAACTTTACGAATTTGTTATTCAATGCTTCATGAAAACATGTAAATTTTTAAAAAATTATTGACCA
>JAPYZC010004573.1:0-17225 GCA_030522665.1 Ichneumoninae sp. A BG-2022a | reverse complement strand
ATTAATTTTGCATAATAATAATTGCAAAATGTTATTAACAAATTCATCAAAAAATTAATTGGTTAACAAATTACCCGGTAACAAAACTTTTTTTTTTTAATGAAAATGATTCGTTTATTTTTCTGAATACGTATGAATTTTTTCAGATTTTTATCTAATCATTGATTTTTGATCTATAAAAAAAATAAAAAATCAACGATTAGATAAAAATCTGAAAAACTTCATACGTATTCAGAAAAATTAACGAATCATTTTCATTAAAAAAAAAAGTTTTGTATACATGATTTTTTTCAGACTTTTACACCATCAAGAAGTACTTGTAATTTTCTCTTATTGTTGTCGAACTTATGCAACGTCAGCGCACAGCGAGACTCCCTCCTTAAATCTCAAAGTTGAAAACGTCTATACTCGGTAACGGCTTGAGACAGCGTGTTGAAAATTGGTACATTAGTAGCGTAGCCGCGTCTCTTCCCTCGGTGCAATTTTCATGAAGCCGGGTTCGAGATGTGCAAATTTGAAATGCGCAATTTTTTTAATATCTTTTTTACAAAAAAGTAGAAAATCCTTTCCTTCGTCTACGTGCCAAGAATAAAAGAAAAAATGATGAGTTCGATAAGAGAGAAAATGAAAAGGTAAGAAAGACTTCAGTACTGCGAAAGTTGCAAAACTTGTCTACCTGGTTGCCCCGCGACCGGATTGTTCGCTCTTGGCAACGGTTGAGTTCCTGTCCGCATTCTGGTTCTCCTTCGTCGACTCGGCGTACATCCCAGCCCGACGTAGCCACGGAGCAATCTTGGCATCTCGGCAGTCGGCTACAAAGGACGACCGGTTTGGTTTCGAAACTGGTCGGTCTATCAGTGCAATCACCAGCGTCGCCGTCAAACCCAAGAAACCTAAAACGCAGACTACAGCGCTGAGGTAGAACGAAGCGTAGAACAGTTGATCCTTCCAGCTGGTTCTGCAAAAATAATTAAAAAAAAAGAATCACTCACAAAAATTATGTTGATTTTCACAATTCGTCGATAAATTATCGCAATTTCTTTCAAATTCAAATAAAGCGCGGGTCCACTACGCTAAATTTTGCGCACTTGCAACCACCTGATTTGTTTACGATTTTTTCTTCACTTTCACAAGATATTACTTCACCGATTTTCCAACGATCTTGAAGATAATTGACGAGCGTGCAGATCGAACGAGACACGCAAACAACAGGACGCGTGAAGCCGTCGTAGAGAGCAGGGAAACGGTAAACTGGACGTGCTAACAATAACCGAAAAAATCAATACGGATTTGACAGATTACCATTTCCCTGGTAAAGACGAGGCGGCGGCAAAACGACAAGGGGGGGGGGGGGGGGTAAAAAATTGCGTATCGAAAAGAACAATATCGTTCAAATTTCTCTGACAATGAAACAAAAGCTGTTGGTGTATTTGTAAGATTTTAACTCACTGTCGTGCTTTGTCGCTCAGTAATTCGTACTTTGCCAGTCGCACTGGGATTTGGTTAACCATTGATCGTACCGTGAAACTTCGACACTTTACCGAATTCGTTGACGCTCCTCAATAATCTGTTATTTCGGAATTTCTTCCCAATTCCAACGTCATTCGACACACTGGCTCTTCGCACTCGCTCGCTTTTTTCAATACTTCGTAAACATTGAAGAGGAACCAGGGAACGTTTCCGCTCGTTGGAGAATCAACTTTCCGGGATAGGCACGGCGATCGCCCGAGATTTTGGCGACCAATCAGCAGTCGCCTTGACCTGGGCAGTCACGGCGGCGTCCAATCAGCGGTTCCGTTGGGCCGGAGCGCGTTCGTACGAACTTGCTTCGTCACTCTAATGGAATCGCGTGCATAAAACTATGTAACCCTTTGTGGAGACTCCTGCTTGTGTTAAAAACATTAATTACGATGAAATCATTGTCCGATCATCCGACGAGGCACACGGTTAATTATATAAGTCGTGAGGAAATTTATGTCGGGGCTTTCAATGGTATAGCACTTTATTGTTTTATCTTTTACCATTATTTACGACGATGCGATAAGTTGTTCGCTGAATATCTTAAGCACGCGAGGACAACGTTTAAATTCGACCAGCTATATATAGAACGAATTACCATTCCTTGTACATTCATATTTCTCACAGTTTGTCCGGGATGAACGAAAAAAAAAATTATTTTAGATTAGAAAATAAAGATAAAGAAATCTCAATTTTTTTATATAAAGTAATTTTTGTTAATTAGATTCCGCTCGACAATGTGAATGTAAGCTATGAAAATCTTTTTAAAGTATCTTTCTCGTGAATAACACAATGGAAGACGATAATTCTTTTTTTAAGTTTAACAAATAAGAAATGAAATTTTTTTTTTTCGAACATCCCTGGTGTATAGCGTCGTACATTCGGCGCTTGCAATACTATTTGTAGCGTTTACTTATTTGTACTGTGCGACAATGATAAGCACCGTTTTTAGATTATTTTGTGTGGCAAGTGTTTGCGCTGACTGTTAATAAAAATTAATTGCGGAGATATCGAGTTCGATAATCGTTATCTTATCTCCACATAGCACCTGACAACTTTCGTTAATTGTGATGTAAAATCGTGATAAGTAAAAGCCGCCTTTGATTAGCTGACTGATGTAAAAAAAATATCGGGCAATATCCGTTCAGTTTCCTCCAGCGGGAATGAGATCACTGTCCTCCGGAATTCCTTCGCGCTTATAGCGTTGTTGGCTCACTAAGTAAACGACGAGGCCGCCGAATATCACGAAAAAGAGTCCGATTATGTTGATGAGAACTGCTTCGCCGGGCAAGCTGGAATAATCGAGCCTGGAAAATAAAATTATTTTTTATGAGACGATTATTCGAAAGAGAAGATCAAGTAGAAACATAGCACGGAAATATTTTTGTAAGTTTTGATGATTTTTTTTTTTGAAATGTTGAAAATATCTAATCAATATTAAAAAATATTTATGAAATGTTTTAAAAACATTTTGAATTATTTCAGAAATGTTTCGCTGAAATGTTTTTTGAACACTTCAGCGAAGCATGAAATATTGCAGTGCCAATATAAATACATATACACGGAATAATCACGGAACGTTTAACAGAAATATTTCGGTGAAACATGAAATTGAAAATATTTCAAAATATTTTGTGTCTCAGAAATTTTTAAGAAACGTTTCGTTGGAATATTTTGAAAGAATATTCCAAAATATTATTTTAATATATTTTAGAAATATTTCGTAAGATTTGAAAGATTGGAAATATTTCTGAGATTATTTAAAAAATTTTATGGGGAGCAGTGTTGCTCAAAATTAATTTAACGAATTTATGGTGAAAAATTTTACGTTGGAGTGAAGATTGCTTTCTCGTTGAGTCCGATGAGGCAGGAGGCGATGACTCCGACGAAACCGGCTGTACCGAAGTAAACGTGAATCGGTAGGTAAGATGCTCGCAGAGGGCCCTTGATTCCTGGGAAAAAGAATGACGTGAAGCCGGCCACCCACTGAAAAAAAAATTTAAAAAAACAACATATTAGTTGTCATGTATTATTTTTGTAAAACGAAAAGAAACAAACAAATGTATACACTTGAGCAGCCACAGTAAATATTATATAACAATATTATTATTATTATATTTCAAGGTCAATAGTTCATAATGATTTATTGATTATTTCGTCGAATCAATCGACCGACCTGGCAGCAGAATAAAATCACGCTGGTCATCCCGACCCAGCTGTGGAGGCTGTACATGTTGGGGATTGGCGGACTCTTCAGGTTGTGACTATCGAAGGCCGCTATAAGAGCAACGATCGTCAGGACAATGACGAATATCATTGTGCCACCGTGGATGAGCTTCAGACTCTTCTTGCGTCGCATTCGTTGGCTTCTGTATATCAGCATTCCTGCAATAGAGATCGTCTACAATTGAACAATTATCGAGCAACGATTATCGACGTTACCACGGTCGGTAACAAAAATCTGTAGTCAATTTAAGTAATTTTTTCTAAGGATGTTAAAGGTCGAATTTTAAGATGTTAGTTCGAACTCGAGATCGCTCTTGAGATCGAACTTATGATCGAAGTTTGGCTCGAACTTGCTGAAAGTTCCAACTTAAAGTCGAACCCAAGTTGGAACTTAAGATTGAACTGAAACTATAATCGAATTTGAGTACAGAATTAAGTTCGAACTCAAGCACAAAATCCAGTTCGAACTGAAGTTCGATTTTAAGTTCAGTTTCAAGAGCGATCTTAAGTTAAAACTAAAGTCTTAAAATTCGACCCTAACTGTCCCCATTCGGAATGAAAATCTCGATGAATGAATTTTCCTTTGACTCGGTGGAGAAAGAAAAAATTACTGTTTTTGTTACCGACCGAGCCTGTGCGACGGTTCGGATCGGTTTAATCGAAGCGAAAGAATTTGTCACCATTTGCGTAGAGAAAAACGAGGCCGATGGTCATCAACAAAGGGTGCCAGTTGAACTCCAGGCCAGGGTCCGAGTGCCAAGCGAAGCCACCACGAAAATGAGTCAGCCACACAATTACGAGGACTACGAGTACACCGCCGAAAAATTCGGTCGTTCCGAACAGAAGGTCGAAGCCCTCGAGGTTTTGCGTCCGCGGCGGTTCGCCGATTTGATCCATGTCTGAAAAAAGATTAAAAAAATTGTTTATATTATAAAGATATATATTTTTTTACATAAAAAAAAATATAAAAATTCGAAATTCGAAATAAAAAATTAAAAATTCGATTATGAAAATCATTGATCCTAGAGAAAAAACGTCATAACATTTATTTTTCGACCCTACGATATAACGGGTAAAAGCTATTCGCTCGATACTAAAAAAAAATCGGATTTTCCATCTACCTGAACAAACGGTGTAATCGTAATTTGTAAATTTAATGGACATGGCGTGTGTGCGACGCATAAAGCGACGACGGCTGAAAAAACAGAGAGGTTTCGAATAAAAGTCAAGTTGTTTGTTGTCTCAACGTAAGTACGTCGAGGCCGCTATAACATAAAATAAAAATAGCTATAAGTAATAAAAATAGCTATAACTATACATAATATAATACACTGCGCATTAGTTTCACGACCACGGTCTGCCGACTGGGACGATTGTAAAAGCCGGCTTCACGCCTCGTTGCCCGAGAAGTCTCGAATATAAACTTTCTATCCGATAGCGTGAAGAAAAAAAAGTGTTACCGAAAAGTGTAGCATATGGCTTAGGTGACCTAGTGTTGGAATGCGCTCAAGTAATCCTAACCGAAAGGCTCGCGCAATAATCTAACTATGCACGATAGTAATTTTAATCGATATAACAAAATAGATAACAACAAAAAAGTGACTTTGCAAAGTTCGTCTCATTATAATTTCTTATCTTTACTACTAATTTTAAACGCACTCACCTTCGTAGCTGTTTCGCGCAATTTTGGCTGATTTATGAGCGATTCGCAACGGCGACTAAAATTGTGTATAATATCAACAGGTCGCGGAGACGTGTGCGTCAGCGAGAGGCAGAAACCGAGCGGCAACTGCTAAAGGCGTAGACGAAACCTTTCATTGATTTTCTCATGGACAGCGAGTCAGCTGTTTTGTCGTTGTGTAGGAAAAAGAGAGTCTGCATTCGCGGCTTCGTACACACGTAAGCAGCTGCGCTATATTCCCGATGCGTGAGAGATCGTGCGCAGTGGCACAGTGCGCAGCAAGTAGCCGACGATCGATGTCAATTTCCCTAGTGCTTTGACCACGCGCTCCGGCATTACCGCCGCGTTCTACACGTGTTTTCTTAGATCGGATCTATACTTTCGTCGTCAAGGACCGACTGTACGCAACTTGAAAAAAAAGCAATCGAAACACCATGCGGAGACTCTCGGAGGAACGAACGAAATTGGTTTTCGAAAAATTATCGAAGTAGTGAGTTATTTAGAAAATTTCTTATCCTTTTTGTTTAGGTTATGTCCCGAGCATGTTGTTTATGTTGCTCGTGCGCGGGACGGATTTTTCCGTAACGGAACAAGAACAGTTACTTAGTCGTAAAGTTAAATAAGGAATTTTGTCAATCTGTTCGGCAGCATCGGTGACAACGTCAAAGTACTGGTCGACCGCCCGGATGGAATTTACTGCTTCAGGGAGAAAAAAGATAGGGTGTACTATGTTTCGGAGAAGATTCTTTCTCTGGCGAGCACCGTAGCTCCCGATCACCTCATGAGCTTCGGCACTTGCTTCGGCAAGTTCACAAAATCTGGCAAATTCAGGCTTCACATAACGGCGTTGCACTACTTGGCGCCTTACGCACAGGTAACGTATACATATACATTGTAGAGTTGGTGCAAATTTTTTAAAAATCCATGTTTTCTTAACGGCAAAGCAAAACAGACTCGGTCAGTATCAAAAACTGTAATAAACTTTTTTCTAATGCATTCACGTAATTCTGCTTTCCATTTCTTTGAAGGGAGCGCAAAAGGCACGTTCCTTGCTTGTTGATTGTGCGGCATTTACACACTCGTCTAGAACTCCCTTTCTATGCCCTTGCATAGGTGAATTAAATTCTCCGGGTTTATCAGAAACCTATCTACAATATATTGCTCTAATGAATAATTATTTCTTATGAATCTTCAAAAATTCAGTTAATGGCAAGTAAAATTTCTTGGGTTCAAGAGAAATCCTGTAAAAGGTATGAAAACTACCTACATTATGCTTTAAAATGTAAAGTTGAATACTGTAATTATACAGTTGTTTTAATTTTTACAAGAAAAAATTTAATCAAATGTGACTTGGTGTCCAACCGTCTTCCAGGCTTTTCCACTTCGGAGAGTCGCGAGAAAGACCGGGTTGCGCAGCATCCCGACGACCATCCCCTATTTCTTTCCTGTCTACAGCCGTTTCGCTACATCTTAAGGAGGTTGGAGCGAGTGGTGTTCATTCCGCCTAAATTCGAGAATTTCGGGCAAGAATTGCAAACACTTCCCATTCTTATAAAAATCTGAAAAAATGCATACCTAATATAGGCATTGACAAGACTAATTTTACATAATAATAATTGCAAAATGTTACTAACAAATTGTTGAAAAAAAAATTGTTCGTCAAAATATGTGGCAACTCGGAATACGTATGAATTTTTTCAGATTTTTATCTTTATTTTCACTTTTGCACATTTTTCCATGTAAAAAACAAGAAAAATCAAAATAAAGATAAAAATCTTAAAAAATTCATATGTATTCTGAAAAATGAACGAATAATTTTGATTAAAAAAACAGTTGAGTTACCACATATTTTGATGAACAATTTTTTTTCAACAATTTGTTAATAACATTAAAAAATTATTATTATGCAAAATGAATCTTTTCAGTGCCTATAATAAGTATGAATTTTTAAAGATTTCTATAACATTGGGAAGTGTTTGCAATTCTTGTCCGAATTTCTCGAATTTGGGCAAAATGAACACCACTCGCACCAACCTCCTTAACTGATCCGAGTGAACTGAGCCGCACGCTTCGATTTATTTAAAAACACATAACGATTATCGACTCTTGTTCTTGCAGTACAAAGTTTGGCTGAAACCTTCGGCCGAGCAACAATTTCTATACGGTCACCATGTTGCGAAAGCGGGCCTCGGAAGGATAACGGAGAGCACGGCACAGTATCAGGGAGTCGTAGTTTTTTCTATGAACGATATACCGCTGGTGAGTCAACGATAATACCGCGTACAGTAGAACCTCGATTATTCGAAACGATCGGTATCAAGCCTAGTTCGGATCAACGATTATTCGGATAATGAAAATTTGAAGACGAAAAATAAAATACTAACGTTAAACATCGAAAAGCAAGGTGAAAATGTGCCCATCTAATTTCAATAAAATTTCAAATGTTTGTAGTCCAACTTAACAATATTATGATTACGCTGAGAGGTGGAAGTATCGTTCGTCGAACTCGCACAAGCATTGAACTACAAAACTATTGTTTAATCGTAAATATTTTTTCACATACACGCTTATGAATGTCTCTCGTCGGAAAGACCGAATGGATATGTTGCGCGAAAAACTAACATGCCGTTTTATCAATTCCGAGTTAATTATCTGATAGAGAATTTCATGCGTCAACTACTCTGTTCGAGAATATGTTTTTCCACGGGTAATGACAGAAATTTTGCGTCATTGTTCGCATAATAAAAATTCTGATAAAGCAAGTCGCGGTTACGATAATCGAGGTTCTACTGTATAAAAAATTCTTCCTTGTCGAGAAATCGTCAGTGTAACATTTGAATTTTGCAGGGTTTCGGGGTAGCAGCGAAGAGTACGGCGGATTGCAAAAACGCGGATCCAATGTCGACGATCTGCTTTCATCAAGCCGACATAGGCGAATATATAAGATCGGAGGATACGTTACTTTAGAAATAGTCTTTGTCTATAATTTATCGATACTTTGGTTGACGCAACGAGAGTACGGGGACGCGAAACGATCTGTAAGTAAACGAATAAAAACGTACATTCGACAAGATAAACTTTGGGGTGCTCGGAATCGTCAGAAAGTCCTCCGAACCGTTTTAATTTGGACAACGAACGTAATCTGAGATAAGGAAATCGCAACATATTTGATTTGTTCAGTCCCTCCTTTATTGTAAAAACTAGTCGAGTATTCGGTCTGTCAATGGACAAAAACACCATAAATTCATTCGATTATTTCAGACACCCCAAATAAATTGGTCAACAATTTACATGCTACTTATGAACTATCGAACAACCCACCCAAGCCAACTGCCTCATTGACCTTAGTTCAATCGTTTTATGTACAAGAGGCCTCGGCAAAAAGTATTAAAAAAATAACAATTGCTATGACGCACAATTGATCGATAAGTATTTTTCCCCTTGCGTTTAGTAATTTGATTAACTTTGAGCAAATAACAGTGATATTTTTATATCTCCCTTCGCATTCATCGACTGCGAAGAATATTTTATCCTATAAAAAATCTATCCGCTACACCTTTTTTGCTCCTTTCTACTTCAGTCTTCGGTAATTATTGGTGGCTTCGTATTTTGTTTTTTTCTCCCTCATCGTTCGTCGCGTAGTTTTCCGTTTCTCCCACGATGCGTTATCTCGGGACGATTTTGTCGCCGTAATAATCAAATTGCCATTTTTGATCGTTCAATTTATCGGAGCAAGTGCTCGCGAATAAGTCGCCTTGACTTTTAACTCCCGTTCCGTCGAGACATAGTCCGGTTGCCACGTGCACTATCTTGCCGGCCTGAAACAAATATATATATGTTTTTCAATTATACAACTGGATAAAATTAAATGAAGATAAATCAATTTATCGGCGAACTCTCCGACCTCGGTCAATATCCATTCTTTGTCCTCCCCGCGGTCTTGGCACTCCAGCATTCGTACTTTGGGACGCGGTCCGCTATCCTCTTCGGTATTCACCGTGGCACAGACTTCGTCCCTTCTCAATTCACCCGAATTGCTCAACGAAAAAAGCTGAGCGATAGTTTTTATCGATTAAAAATCATCGTGACTGGTTAACGAAGCCCCGATTTCCTAACGAAATTCTCACCTGGCTGGGATACAATTTCTTGAGGCAACTGTACAATCCCAAATTGTAGGGTTTGTCCTCGTCCCTCTGCAAGTTGTCGAGACACAAATTTCTGTCCCTGAGCTGCACGCGACCGTAAGCTATGACGTTCTCGTCGGGAATAAATTTTTCCGGGTACACGTTCTCGAGATACCATTTGAAACTCTTGCACTTAAGTCTGTCGCGAAGCTCGAGCCTCTCGGATAGATCGCCGATCGTTTCTCTATCGTCCTGTTTTTTTCGCAAAAAATTGAGCATTATTTATACTGTTCCGAGACGTATTATTGGCATGACTATAAATTACCTTGAACTCCTCGCGATGCAACAAAAACAATCTTTTGTAATCGTCCATCCAGACGTAAACGAGACGCGCCGTATTTATTCCATGAGTGTCCTTGTCGTTAGGAAATTTGTAAGGATGGAAATTACGAAAAATGTGACCGACCCTCGAGCAAGGTATCGTTTCGAGGGATCCACCGCACTGCCAGACCTTTGTAGAAAAATAAAATGTATACGAGTGTAAAAGAAAAGAAGTAAAAAAAATTGTCCGTTAAGAAGATTATGTAAATCACCCTAAAAGACATCTCGAGATTTTCACCTCCCCAGCCATCCATTCGATCGTCGTAGCTGCCAATGTCCCAAAAATATTGCCTATCGATGGCGAAGAGGCCACCGGCCATTGTCGGAGATTTGGTAGGTGAAATTTTTGTGGCTCGAGAACGCACTTCCTTCTCCTGCATGTTTATCCAGGTGAAATGACCCGACCAGGTGAAACCGCCAACTTGAAAGAAACTTGGATCATTGTCGCGATGATACTCCAGAGTTTCCTCCGATATGTTGTCGATGATTGGCATAAGTACTGCATTGCGTTTCTCTTTTATTCTCTGTAACAGCGGCCTGAGCCTGGGATTGTTTACGATTATGAAAAATTTAATGGAAACGAAAGGAAAACAAAAAATGATGGCCCGCTTCTAATAATCTATAAAAAAGAAACCTATCGTACGGATCGAAAAAATATATTGCAAGTTGCGAAGAGATATTATTTTAAACTATAAAAAGTAAATTACTTTGAGCAAAATTTACTATGTTAGAAATCTATAGAATTTTATAGAATATTTTAAACGAGGACACTAAATTCAACTGTAAATCTAACCAGTCGACTATGACCTCGCAGTGTGCATCAAGAAACACCAAGACGTCTCCTTTCGCAGTTCTGGCTCCGCTCAATCTCGCTCTAATTAAGCCCATGCGTTTATCCAGCCGAATCAATTTCACTTTATCAGACAAACGTGTCTGCAAGTAATAATCCAACTTTCCTCCGAGGTCATCTGCAAAATTGTACAATCATTTACCTCGTCCATGTGCCTTTACTCAAGGCACGTCGGCAATAAAAATGGGGAGAGAAAAACCTTCGTCGCTGTTGTCATCGACAAGGATAATTTCCTTGATCAGTTGTTCAGGCGAATTTGTCAGAACACTGACAACTGTTCTGAGCAGGACGCTCCAAGGCTCATTGTAAAATATTATTACCACGCTAGCGCTTGGTAGCATCGAGTCGTAAGTTACATTGGCGCATCTGCAAGAGAACGCAATCAAAATTTTCCGAACAGTTTTATCGGATCTGGAAGGAAAATTGAAAAACTCACAAAGGATCGCGAACATCTGGAAGCTTTCTGGTCAGTGGAATCTTGTCCGAAAGTAAGACATTGAGAGCTTTCTTTTCCATAATTTCCTTGGCTTTCATTTTTTCTCTCCCGAAGAGCACCGCAGGCTTTCCGTATTCTCCAAGATCAGCGACGATTGAACTTTCCCATTTCGATATCGCCGATTCATACCTGTTGATTAAATATTATTTTTAGTCACTGTTCAATGTCTTAAATATAAAAAAAAAATATCCTTCATAAATTCTCCTTGGATTCGAGGAGGTTTAGAGGATCCTACACTACGCTTAAATTCATGAAATTTTTATATTCAGTGTTGAAGAGCTTAACTTCGAAAGTTCTCTGATCTACCATTGAATATGCGCTACACATCGCTGTTATATGAATAACTGTGATACGCTGTGTGCAATGGAATAAATTGTGAGATATTGCGCACTGGTCAGAGTGGATGAAAACTTAATAATGTTTGGAATGTTGAAACTTAATAATCATTGGAACGTTAATTATACTATCTGGCATCAAATTGAATAGACTAAAATTTACATCTTTTTCATAAAAACGTTATTGACACAAATAAGTATATAAATAACTTAATATTGCATGCAGGTGTGTTAATTTTATAGTGAAATCTCTAACGTATGTTCCCTATTATGATTGAAATACTAGTTATATATGTAAACGGGCAAAGCCCCTTAATCAAGTAAACAAATAAATAAATAAATAAAAAACTCACTTGGCTCTGTCCTTCTCGTCAAAATTTTTTCTTCCGGCGCTTTCATGATTGTCGCCGATTATCCGTGCGCTCGGCGCTGCGTCGACGTCGTTGATTTTACTGTCAAACGCGAAACTGTCGGAAACTCTCATGATACGTTTCGCTATCACTAGAACACCGATGACGTATATCATGCACACGGTGAATTTAACGATTTGTCTTCGCCGTCCGACAATCATTTTTACGATATTATCATTATCGTAGTAAATTTTATTTTATAATAAACTGTTTAGGCGAATCGCGACGATGGAAGAGACTCGGCAGCTTTCACGGTGTGAAAGTTCCAGCTGTGACAATAATCCTACGGTAAAAGAGAGCTCCAGATAAGGAGAAGCCAGGAGCAAACAGAGAATACAACATCGAAGCGGGACGGTGGCCAGCCAATGAACAGGTGTAAAAAATCCGAAGCATCGCTCCATTTAGTTAAATTTTTTTTCTTCCCAAGGTCACTTCATCGTTATTACGTCGAGTCTCTTGTAGGTTATATGAGTCTTTACTCGGCCATATTGCTTTTTACCGCTGCGCGCTTCCCGCCAAAAGTATTCGAACTTCTGGTTCGCGCGGGTCAACGACTTTTACTGTTATCAGATTCTAGCCTATTTCGGGAAATAGATTGGAGATTTCTTGACAAAAATAAAATTTATTACATCACATTTGTTACACATCGAAATCGATACGATAATCACACTTTCGAACGATTCTTTCCCCGCTCTATATCGTAGTCGTTTAAAGGGCTGAAGTTATTTTCAATGTCCTTGAAACTCTTGCCAAATGTCTCGGGAAGATATAGATACACGAAACTCGTACCTATGAGGGACATGAGACTGAAGAGGAAAATCATGTTGTGTGGCCCGATGGCGAGGAGGGCATACGGATGACTCTTTACCACGGCAGACATCATGATATAGACGAAGAAAATCATAAAACCGCCGCCAACGCCTCAAAACAATATTGGCAACAATTCGCCGATCAACGTAACAGCACAGTAACGAGAAAGAGCCATTTTTCTTGGGCCAAAAGTGTTCGAATTTTTGGATCGCGCCGGCCGACGACTTTTACTGTTATCAGATTCTAGCCTATTTTGGTAAATCGATTGGAGATCGATTGACATATAAAATTTATTAAATAACATTTGATAACAAATGTCATTTAATAAATTTTACTTTTGTCAAGAAATCTCCAATATAATATAAATTATATCACATCGATATCAATACGATATCAATACCGATATCAATACGATATCAATACGATATCAATACGATATCAATACGATATCAATACGATATCAATACGATATCAATACGATATCAATACGATATCAACACGATATCAATACGATATCAATACGATATCAATACGATATCAATACGATATCAATACGACATCAATACGATATCAATACGATATCAATACGATATCAATACGATATCAATACGATATCAATACAATATCAATACGATATCAATACGATATCAATACGATATCAATGCGATATCAATACGATATCAATACGATATCAATACGATATCAATACGATATCAATACGATACCAATGCGATATCAATATGATATCAATACGATATCAATACGATACCAATGCGATATCAATACGATATCAATACGATATCAATACGATAATCACGCTTTCGAACGATTCTTTTGCCGCGCAATATCGTGGTCGTTTGAAGGGCTGAAGTAATTTTCAATGTCCTTGAAACTCTTGCCGAGAGTCTCGGGAAGAAATAGATACACGAAACTCGTACCTATGATGGACATGAGACTGAAGAAGAAAAATACGTTTTGGGGTCCGATGGCGAGGAGGGCGTACGGATAACTCTTTACCACGGCGAACATCATGACGTAGGCGAAGGAGATCATAATACCGCCGCCGACGCCGCGAAACGATATAGGCAACAATTCGCCGATCAGCGTCCAAGGTATGACGACGAAGCCGAGGGTGCTCATGCACACGTAGAAGAGGACGATGACGAGGAGAAGCCATTTTTGGTGGGCCAGCGACGAGCCGGCGTCGCCGCTCGCGTCGCAAAACGACGTCAAGTAAATGAACATAGCGGAGAAGAACATGGCGAACGCCATACCGAGTCCGCTTGCGATGCAGAGGATTCGTCTGCCGATGGTACGGCTGAGATAAGCCGTAAGTACGCTCATGAAAAATCTTATAACGCCGAGAAGCAAGAGTGCGGCGTACTCGTCGAATCCGTTTCCAAAATTACCGCCGATCTCGCGAAATACTGATATGGCGTAAAAAATAACAACGTAAACACCGGACAACTGTTGCATCAGTAATATCACAAATAGCAACAGCAGAGGCTTGTAAATTATTGGCTGGCGCAGTTTGTCCACGTAATATTTACTGCGTTCCAGGAACGATCCCGTCGATCCTCCGGCATCGTTCACGCCTCGACTCTGACTCATCTCCTTCATTCGGGCGTACTCTTGCTCGTACATCTGCAGACATAAATGGAGTAACTATAGATTGCAAATAAAAATGTCTAAAGATGTGTAGATAGATCTAACTTTTCGACCGGAAGTGACGTATCTCGGGAATGACGTCACTTCCGGTCGAAAAATGGGATTTTCAAACCGAAAGTGACTTATTTTCGGAATAACGTCACTTCTGGTCGAAATATGAGATTTTCAAACGGGAAGTGACGTACTTTGGGCATAACGTCACTTACGGTCGAAAAATGAGATTTTTAAATCGGAAGTGGCATATTTCCGGCATAACGTCATTTCCCGTCGAAGAATGGGATTTTCAAACCGAAAGTGACTTATTTTCGGAATAACGTCACTTACGGTCGAAAAATGAGATTTTCAAACCGGAAGTGGCATATTTCCGGCATAACGTCATTTCCCGTCGAAGAATGGGATTTTCAAACCGAAAGTGACTTATTTTCGGAATAACGTCACTTCTGGTCGAAAAATGAGATTTTCAAACCGGAAGTGACGTACTTTGGGCATAACATCACTTACGGTCGAAAAATGAGATTTTTAAACCGGAAGTGACGTATTTCCGGCATAATGTCATTTCCGGTCGAAGAATGAAATTTTCAAGGCGGAAGTGATATAATACCGGTACGTCATTTTTGGTCGAAAAATTAAATTTTCAAAGCAGAAGTGATATACTTCCGGTGTAACGTAATTTTCGGTCAAACAATGACATTTTTTTATATACTTCCGGTATGACGTTATTTCCGGTTTGGAAATCTCACTTTACGATCGAAACTCATATAAAACAATCAGGGCCTCGTATTCTTGAAAATGCGGGCAAATGAACAAACAAGCAAATACACAACTTTCCAAAATGTATATAAAACTAGCCACTTGTGTTGGCTCACACGCTCGCATGGATTTTGTAAATTAACTTTGGTTTATCTTCACTACGGTAACAACTCTCCAAGCTTCGTAAGAAACGGATTTTCAGCTTTGCCAAAAGAGGGGGGGGGGGGGCACAAACATAAACATAAAAATTCGAAAAATTCAAAATGACATAAAATTTAAACGGTTCGACCGATTCTCTTGAAATTTTAATGGGATCATCGGGTGATGATATTATATCTGTGTACGCATTTTTAGCCCGACAGCTCAAAAATTGCGAGCGCTACAGTGCGTACAGACATTTTCGAAGAAATAAAAAATGGCGTACAAAAAAAACAACTGAACATTTTTGGACGAAATTTGACAGAAACATAGACTATTAACCACACAAGCTGTGTGCAAAATTTCAGCCTGATACGTGGAGGCGTTCCCGAGATATAGCCATTTGAATTTTTCGCGTCTGATTCACACACACACACACATACATCCGGACATTATTTCTAAATGTGATTTTTCGATGTTTTGGAACATTCTGAACACGTTTTCATTAAAATCTCGAAAAGTTTTTTTTTCACCATCACAAATCTTCCTCTATGAGGAAGCAACAAGTAAACGATCCCACAATTTTCTAAAATATATACAAGTATGGAGAACAATAATTACCTCATGTCGTGGATTGAGCCATTTAAGGCTCTTCTCGGCCCTGGCCGTCCTTTCCGGATCGGCGAAGCCATCGGCGAAGCACACGAGCCAGTACGGACTCTCCGGAACGGCAAAGAGGGCGAGAAATATTCCGGCGTTCAGTGCGAGAAAGATCATCGCTATTATTCGCCATTCGAACCAAAGGGCGAACAGGCAGGTCAGAAGAATCCCCAAAGACACGAAGACGGAGTTCAAGCACAGAAGCATCGCTCTCACTCGGGGATGAGTTATCTCCATAACGTAGACGAGCCCGACGCTCGTCAGGCCCGCCGTTATTCCGGCAACAGTCCGGGCGGCGTAAATCATCGCGAGAGTCTCGGAAGCTATCAGGAGAATCCACGATATCATCGTCGGGATGCACAGAGCTATGCAGATCGTCTTGCGACCGAATTTGTCCATCAGCGGTCCCACGATCAGCGACCCGATGGGCAGCGTTATCGTCACCAGACTCGCTGTAAAAAATTCCAAAGAGGATCAGTAAAATTGACGGGAAAGAAAAATGGTTATGTTAAGGCCATGTGAAAGCCCTAATGGAACTGAGGTGACCATCGGCAGACTTCAATAGACTAATGCACAATGTTCAAAATTGTAACTTGCTGTAGACTCGTTGATAACCTTTATATTGACGTCGTTTTTCTGTAACCCTTGCAACCATCGTTGTATAGTCTATTTATTTGATTTTTAGTTGCATGGGGATTACTCGGGTCCATCAAAATAGAGTTGCTTAAGGAGGGAGTCTCGCTGCGCGCTGACCTCGCATAAGTTTGACAACAATAAGAGAAAATTGCAAGGACTTGTTGATGGTGTAAAAATCTTTAAAAAATCATGTACGGTAAAAGTGGTGAATATGGCCCACCTCGATTAACACGAAAATCAATGATATATGGACCGGGCCATATTCCCCACTTTTACCCTATACTAAAGGTACTGAGAAGATTAATTTTGCATAATAATAATTGCAAAATGTTATTAACAAATTCATCAAAAAATTTATTGGTTATCAAATTACCCGGCAACAAAACTTTTTTTTATGGAAATGATTCGTTTATTTTTCTGAATACGTATGAATTTTTTCAGATTTTTAAGTAATCGTTGATTTTTTTTTTTTTTTAAAGAACAAAAATTAACGATTAATTAAAAATCTGAAAAAATTCAAACGTATTTAGAAAAATAAACGA